>JAQFXN010000857.1:0-18139 GCA_034693365.1 Liacarus xylariae
TCAAATAATTCAAAATAGAAACTTTGATACAATGACTTTCTATGAGTGACTCGACTTGAATTAAAATTGATATTTTGGCTATCAGTCACTGATTAGTCAAAGCTCAGAGTAAAAACTCAAAGCTAATGAGTTAGAATAAACTATTGGTCCGTCCACTTTAAAAATTGGAAGGCTATACATTTGACAGAGGGTTGAGATCTCAAAACGGAAATTGACTCCAAATTAATTCAAAAGTCAGTAATAATGGATAAGAATTTGCATTTAGAGAGTGAGACAAACATAAATCAAACCATAGAATAGATGAACATTAAGTCAGTTTCAGGAGAGGAAACGTTTGAAAAGTTTCATTAATAATAAGTGTTTAATACAAAATATAAGAAATTTTATATTATTCAAAAAAAAGAATCGATAAAACTGTTTTCAACAATGTATTCAAACTTATATCAAATGAATTATTCAAATCAAATCAAATCAAATCTAACTTTATTGGCATCCGTATCAACAAAAGTTGGTTTTCATACAAAGCCTTTTATAAATTATAATATTTAAAATATAGATAAATTTAAAATATAAGTTTCAGATTTTAATAAACAGATGAATTACTATAAAAACTACTAAAATATTTTAAGAAATTTGGTCTAAATTTAAATCTTTAAGTCTTTTCTTGAAATTTTTCAATTCTGTTTCCTCTCTGATATCGAGTGGTAATGCATTCCACGACTCAACTCCTTTACATAATATGCTGTTCTTCATATAATTTTTGGTGGCCAGTGGTATATTAATATGCAATCTGTCCCTGCCACTTCTGGCGCTGGTATTTATTCAATAAATAAGATTTAATTTCTCGAAAGCCTTTTAATTTACTTCTATAAAAGTCAATCAATAACACCAAACCCTTTACTATTGGATTAGAATATGACAATAGAGTAGTTTATATTTTTATATAAATTAATTATTCGCTTATAATTAAAATATTCTGTTATTCTATTGAATCACTCGACAAATAATTTGTTGGAAAACATGAATATTAATTAAAATTAATGATAAGAAAAAGCAATTGAAATATATATTTCTACATTTCTATTAAAATGTTATAACTTTTGTTATCTTTTATGTTATTTGTTTTTACTTTTATTTGTTAGAGAATGTGTTGAGAGAAATGATAAATTCTAAAGCAACGGTTTGGGAATTTATTTTCACTTTAGCCAAACATTGTTTGGATTATATAATTCTATTTTATATACTCTAATAGTATTGTGAAATATCTCTTTGCTCTGGGAATTATACTTATATTCTTTGTATTACATAAACCAGGTTTAGAAGCTTAAAATCAAAGGAGGATTAAAATTCTTTTTAAAATTCAGCATATTTTGTGATAACATATAATTTAACAAAATCTATAGAATAGACCAGAATTCTCAGGAAATTCTAAACAATTTACCAGAATATTCTAAAACAAGTAACTTGAATAAGCACCTTGACAACAAGAAGATTGTTGCAAAACTTTTTATCCCAGAACTCATTTACCCCGATATTCTTGTTTGCACCTCTGCTATTACACTATTAATCGTCTAAATGAGTCGAGGATTTAGTTAATTATCTTTTCACAAATTGCTAAAGTGTTTTGTTCACAAAGAAAACTTATGCTAGAAGCTATTATTACTAAATAATTTTTGTATATAATAACAAATTAACACTTAAACCCATCACAACATGTTTTGCAATTGGAGAAAAATATTCCCAAAAAAAAAAATCCTGAGCTTAGTATTAATGGAGTCATAGACACCAATAAACTAGAATATTCTGCAAAAGTCTTTACTTTTTCTTTCAATTTTATGACTTCTTATATGAATTATAGACCCGTTTTTGGCACAAAAATTTACTATCAATGCATTTAATGGCAGATCTTTATTGCGTGACTTAATATAGGAAAAAAAAGTTTTCCCTTCTTCTGGTTAACAGTTGTCTTCTCTTAAATATGTTCTTATGTACTCTGAGTCTCATATCTTAAGATGTGATAAATGAAAAAAATTTAGTATTTGTAGAAAAACAACAAAAACTAAATAAATATTTTTATTGTATTTATTTATTATACACTTTTTTTAGACGTGAAATGTAAACAAACTGTAACTAAACATTAAATGGTTTGTCGAATAAATATTATAACATTTTATATCTATTAAAGAAAGAATTGACTCAAGGATTATAAACACAATATTCTGAGCCATATCTATAGTAATTCTTAGATTTTTATTAGCCTTAAATTTACTTTCTATTCAATTACTAAATCATTAGAAATATCGTTATATTTTCAGTTACTTTAATAATTAACTTCAAATCTATAAAAGAAATTCTGTAAATATTTTAATTTTGCGGAAAACAAAATCGATTTTTTGAGTTAAGATTTTCATACGTTATGTCTAAACTTCTAATTTATTGAAATTCTCATATATTGTTTGTGGCAAAACAAATAGAGAGGATAGTGTTGTGGTTAGTTTAAAAATAACCCATGCACCTCTAATGTGTTTTTTCTATACAAACCCTTCTGCATCCCTGATTAAATTATTTAACTTTGGTTGACCTCAATCTATATAAGACTTGTTTTTTATTTTTTTGTTTAAATGAGAATTTTATTTATTTGAGAACTAAATTAATACTCCATTTGAATAAACAGTTTTAATTACTATCAGCCAAATATTGGGCTACAAATCAAATATTTGTTTCATTTATGGCATTCTTTAGTCAAATGATAGTGGTTTTCATTATTTTTTTTATTTTCGATATATTTTCCTAAATTTTGTATTTTCTTAGATGTATTAAATGTACTGTAATTGATATTTGAATCATGAATTAAATTTTTATCATCGAATTGTGTGAAATCCTACTTGTTAGTGCTTAAAAAACAAAATACGTAATTGAAATAAATTATTTATTTCAATTTTATAATCAAAAAACAAATTCTAATAATCTTTAATATAATTAGAATATATGATAACCGATAATTCAAAGCAAAATTGCTTTTAAATCTTATCCGCGTGTGTTTGCTTCTGCTTGCAGTACGATTGCACTATATATTAATATGCAAATTCGAGTGATATATCAATGAACTTATAGACATATAAACAAGCATGAGAACGACGGATGCTATATAATATAGCGCTGCACTGTGAGTGTTTTATATTACTAATGCATATATTTTATACATTACTTGATACAAAACATTATAAGTGCAGCGCTATATTAGATGGCATCAGTCGTTCTCATCTGGTGTGGGTCAATTTCTTATTAAATTTAAATAAATTTATAAAATGTGAAGATTTTTTACCAAATTATTAGAATGATTTAATCTTGAAAAGCAATTTATGATACGTGTATTAGTTCTTTCTTTTATATTGATACGTGTTTCATTATTTTAAAAAACACGTTCAAATTGAATATTAGTTCAATAATTTTGGAAAAAATAGTCAAATAAACAATTTTAAGAATACAGTTCACAAAATTATTGAACTAACTCTCAACTTGAATATGCCTTTTATACTGAAACTCACATTAAGCTTAAAGAAGAAACTAAAACACGTTCTTTACTCTGCTTTAGATAAATTGTTTTTGTTGCTTTAAAACACTAGACTTCATTAAAAAGAACACAAATATTAAAAGTTATAGAAAATATTCCAAGAACTGTAACAAGTAAGGATTTAGAGATATATACTGTAGACAAAAAAAAGTAATCATAATTTAATTAAAAATAAAATAATTTATATAACTATTTCTATGAATCGAGTATTACTTCGATTTATATACACTTTAATCCCAAGTTTATCATATAATCTCTAGTAATGAATGTGTTCGACAAGAAAATTGCATTTATGTCTAAGTAAAAGATTTAGTTTTATTGTACAGCAGTGGGAAATCATAATTCTTTTCCAGATTTCATATGCAATGTATGGACAATAATATGATATTTCGTAATCACTGTATCGGGAGTTGTGTTCAAAGTTAGCTAACAATCGCATCCGAGATATAAAGATTAAAATAAACACATTTCGCATAATCTACTGCTTTATATCGAGTGCTCTATATTTTATAGAAAATAATTCTAGAAACTCTTTGAAAGAATTTATAAAATGATTTTTCAAATAAATTATATTTAAGAATAGAATATTCTTATTATATAAACTCTTTACAATTTATTTCTGCACACATAGCATACAACCTATTAGTTTACTGGCGTAATGTTTTTATATTTGATTAATCTGTGAACGACACCTAATTTTGTGTTTGAAAAGAAACCTGAGTAATCGATAGAAACTCATTATACCAATATTTTATTTTAAAATTATTTGATATTGAGATTAAGCTCTCGGTCACAAATAGTCAAATATAAAAATCATTAAGCTAATACACTAAGAAATAGTCAGGTATGTATGCAGAAATAAATTGTAACGAGTTTATGAATTGAAAATATTAAATTCATTAGGTATTCTACAGGGGTCACAACAGAGGTATAGCTTAAAGTCCTTTTGGGCCCAAGACATATTTTTTACCTACTCCTCCTTTTTCTTTCTCATTCTTTTCCGCATTTTTATCGAAAAATTACCAAATACCCCCCTCCCGATTCATCCGACCTTGGCGATCTCTTGTAATCAATATAGTTTGTTTATTTAGAATTTATGCAGAATTTCAAAGAATATTCCAAAGCCGACACCTCGTCGTCCATTATGATTAAAGATTTTGCCAAAATAAGCAATGTAAGTTCTGTAAGCAATATAAATTCAAATTTTTTCTCATTGATAGATTATTAATCATAAGAAAAATTCGTCGTAAAAAACTAAACACTTTTTTGAATTGAATTTATTGTTATTTAAAGAGTCTGTGCACTCAACTAAAGTTGATTATCTGTGCGAACGACTAAAAAAAATATTTACAATTAATATATTAAAAATTTAGAAAAATAAAATTTTTTAATAAATGATGCAAAATATTTAATATCACAGTTATTTCTAATACCTATATTCAAACTATTAAAAACTTTTAGTCTATTTTTATTTCATATATACCTAAAATATATATTAAAGATTCATATCTTCTTACTTTTCAATAAATTTACATGTACAATACATTATGCAAGTTATATTCCTCAGAGCATACTTTTACATAATCTCCATGAAATTGATCTTAAAAAAGCATATTCCAATAAGTAATGCCTAAAGTCTAGACTAGTTTATAAATATTTGTATTTTTGTAAATTTTAAACAAAACGAGAATTAGATCTTGAAATATTAAATCATGTTATTTTATCTGTAACTTGTACATGCAATTGTAAAATTCATATATAAGTTCATGAAATATATCAACGAATTTATATATTTTACTATTGTAACAATCGATGATAATTAGTATGAACTGAAAAGCCATAAGAATGGAAATAGTTATAAATGGTTCACAAGAATGATGAAAAATTCTTTCAAATAAAAAACGAAATTCATTCAGAAACTAAATAAAGGTGAATAGATTTAAATAGAATTATAGAAAAATTCTGTATCTCTTGCTAATTAATTCATATATAACTATTTTTAATATTAACAATCATTTTTAACATTGATTTCGATAATTTAGTTTTTGGTTTTGAGGATTTGTTCACAACAAGCTTCATACTAGAGGTCCAAAACGGTTCGGTTCGGATCGGATTTTACCTCTAGAAATTCGGATTGGATCTGATCGGATCTATAGTACTTAAAAGTCGGATCGGATCGGATCTGAAATGCTTATCCGAATTTTATCCGAAAGTCAACATTTTATATGTCTTGAGTGGTATTTTTTAGAAATAAGTCTAAAATTTTAAAATACAAAATTAAAATATCATACATTTCAAATTTCATCTCAGATGACCGACAAATTGCTACTTAGTAGCTCTAATTTTGATTTGATATAATTTTGTACCTAAAAAATGTTTTTGAACAATTTATCATTTCGGATCGGATCGGATAGCTTTAAGAAAAAAGTCGGATCGGATAGTTAATTTTGTATCCGATTTGGACATATACTTCATACCAACCATCATCTACTGTAGCATTTAATCTTATAGTTGTTTATAAGTTTACAAATTCATCGATATATCACTCGAATTTATAATGAATTTTATAGTATAATTCAGGGATGGGCAAAGTGGGGTACTACCT
Organism: Liacarus xylariae; assembly: GCA_034693365.1. Classification (NCBI taxonomy): domain Eukaryota; kingdom Metazoa; phylum Arthropoda; class Arachnida; order Sarcoptiformes; family Liacaridae; genus Liacarus; species Liacarus xylariae. The sequence goes on from JAQFXN010000857.1 coordinate 6,180, forward strand.
GGAATACCCCCTGTGATACCCCCTACGTCGCTCGCGAAGTACCTCCCTCCCCCATAGCAAAAGTGAGAAAAGGCACAGCAGACGCCGTTTTCGAAATATTCTGAGAAATTCTGTTAAATTACGCTATTTTTAATTGAATTCTACAAGAATTTGACGATTTCGCAATACTCCCCCCTGGAATCCCCTGTCCGAAATTTGACAAAAGTTGTGACGCCACAGCTCGGAATACCTCTCCTGGCTTCGCTAAAATCCAATACCCCCCGCCATGAAATTTTTTCCTTTGCCCATCCCTGGTGTAATTATAAAATAACACCATTTTCTCTTGCAAGATTTAATTATCGTTTGGTTTAAAAATTTCTTATATTCAAATCTTTCACAATTTTTTGCTTCAAGTATTTTATAAATTTTTGAAATTTTTCATCCTGAGAATATATTTTCTTTAAACATTTTCCCGACCAATATATCTAAAAATTCAATTTAAAATAAAAATTTTTGATATTATAATAATTTTTTATCCTTAGAGTCAAGAGTATTCAAAAATATTCTCAATTCAATATTCTCATTGATTTGCTATACAATGGGTTCTATTTCTGAACTTCAAGTATTATATATTGAAAATTCAAATAATACTTTTGAATTTTATTTATTACTTTTTTTAGAAAAATTGTCGCTTGAGATGCATTCAAATGTTAACTGAAAAATAGAAATTCTATAAAGAATTCTATTGATGTTTCCATTGAAAAGAAATACTTTATATTTTATATTAAACAGGGATGCACAAAGATCAAAATGTCAGAGGAGATATTCCGAGCTTAGATGTCATATATTTGAACAGGGAAAGTCCACAGAATTTACTTAAAAATGACGCAATTTAACAGAATTTAGCAGAACTAAATATATATTCTGTGAGAATTTAACAAAATTTGACCATATTTAGCAAACATTTGGCAAAATTGTGATATGGTATGTTCACAGAATTGCCCCATGCTCATCCCTGATATTAAGTTCTTCACTATCGATGGAATGCTTTACCTTTTCAAAGATGATTTAGATATCAAATAATAAAAAAGTTATTTTCTTTTGTTAATACCTGAGTCATAAAGAATTATTGTTAAGAATTCATGAAATGTGGTTATTTTATTAAATTTTTTAACTCCGCTTTCGAATAAAAAGGAGTATATAGATTCGTTTGCATCATTCAACCGCAAGCGCCAAACCCAGCCCAGTCCTTCCACCCAATCACATCTTTTTTTAATAGTAACGATATGATTACCACCCATTCCCTTTCCTTTCCACCACCCACCTCTTCTTTAATAGTAACGATATGATTACCACCCATTCCCTTTCCTTTCCACCACCCACATCTTCTTTAATAGTAACGATATGATTACCACCCATTCCCTTTCCTTTCCACCACCCACATCTTTAATAGTATCGATATGATTAACGCTCATTCCACCCCTCTCTTCCACCCGCCCACATCTTTTTAATAGTGACGTGACGTCTCTTAATCCTATGCGATAGGAGCCAATATTAATCCTATGGGATGGGATTCTACTATAGGATGTGAACCTATGTTAATCTTATTATATGGGAGTCTATGATAATTCTGTGGGATGGGAGCTGATAATAATCATATTTGATGTGAGCCGATTTTAATCCTATTGGATAGGAACCGTTGTAAATTCAATGGCATCTGAGCCTATGATAATCTTATGGGAAGAAATCTATGATAATTCTGTAGGATGGGAGCTGATGATAATCCTATGGGATGGAAGGTTTATGAGAATCTAATTTGGTGGGAGAATATGTTAATCTTAAGGGGTGGCAACCTATTATAATTCAATGGGATATGAGGTTCGAATGCAAACCTGGACAATCCTTGTGATGAGAGCCTCTAATGCAACTGGAATATATGATCATTCAGTGTGATATGAACTTATGAAAATTATATGAGATGGGAGCCTCCAATTGAATGGGAGCCTATAATAATTAAAATGCAGTGAAAACTGCCAAAGGCGACATTTTATACCGCTTAAATTTTTATAGGAAAGAAGAGTTATGTATATTAATAGTTGATTCTTATTTCTTACTATTGAGGGTCCCTAAGTGCGGATGAAAATTTGCTGTTTTTTTTAATTCTAACTCACATATAGGACAAAAATATGTAATACAACAAAATCCTAGGGTGCGCTCGAAAACCACCGTGATAAATTCTGAGAGTTAAATACTGTAGCATTTATATAACTAAATAGGTTCAATCAAATAATTCAATAGCGCGTAGATTGATGTTAAAACTAGTCATCTGTGGTGATACCAACGGTAATGGTCAGATATGTGTAATATATCGTGGGATTCGTTACCCCATAAGCTCTCCAACGATATATAAAGTCTTCGCAATTTAAAAAGGGCCAGGTTGTGCTACTTTTATATTAAGTCCATATAATTGTCACAAATATTTTTATTTGAAGCAAATTTTTAATACATAATATTAAATTTAATATCGTGTCAGTCCATCTGACTTATTATTACTTGAATATAACGATTAGGCATAGATAAAATTAATGTCTCGAGTAGTTCTTTTCTATTATCTAATAAATCCCATTTTTAAAAAAATATCGCGTCTTGTATTTCTTAAAATTTTAATAATAAATTCATATTAATCAACTTAAATCTCATGCTAATTAATATGATATTTAAATATTAAATTTTTGAAACTCTAATATAAATATTTGCCTAAAATTCCATACTATAATTATCATTCAATACCAGTTCAATCTTTTACTTATATTCAATGTTAAAGATATTGAACATTAATTTAGGAAAATATATTATATTTACTGTAAAGGTTTCAATGAAACTATTTGTGACAATTATATGGCCTTAATATAAAGATAGCACAACGTGGCCCTTTTTAAATTGCGAAGACTTTATATTGAAGGGTTAATTGATTATTAAAGACTATAAAACCTGTTAAGTTTCATAATGCTACAGTATTTAACCCTCAGAATTTGACACCTAGGTTTTCGAGCTGATCCTAGGATTTTGTCGGATTATATATTTTGGTCCTATTCACAGATGATAATTAAAAAATAAACAAATTTTCATCCTCACTTAGGGACCCTCAATAGTTAGTTTTTTAAATTCTAAAAATCATTCCATTGACTTATTTTAAAATTGAAAACTAATAATATCTGTCGTCTCAAAGAAGGATAAAATTAAAAAAAATTGTCAAAAACACGTTTGCACTTTAATTTTATCACTAAATCTGTTTGCTTTTGACATAATTTCGCGATAAAGTCTAAAAATAATAAAAATGAAAATTACTCCAAATAACCTATAGTTGGTTTCTAACAAATCAGATTGTTATTATATAGGAGATTATTTGATTAATCATAACATTTTTACTTTGTCTGCTCTCATAGTCAATGACATTCAACTCGTTTAAGACTTTGTTAGTATTTTGACTGGAATAAGCTTATAAATATTATAAAATATTTTTACAAAAAAGGTCATTTTGTTTTTCCTTAATCCTTAATAAGAGGGTATATTGTTTTGTAATATAATATGTAAAGAATGCACTATTTGTTGAAGCAATTTACCAATATTTATAGAATCATAAGAATTTTCCTAGTTTAGATAATATATTATAAATTATAATTTATAATATATGAAACTACTTTTATCTTATTTGTTATGCAAAATTCATGTATACCGGCTTATGCAATATGGAATAATTATGATAAAAATAATTGATGAATAACTTAAATATAATAATCAAAACTTCTAAACTAGAAATCTAGTGATTTTAAAAAGCAATATGTGAAAGAATATTTCCATTTAAATTGAAAGCTTTTTAAAGAATGTTTTAGATATTATAATGCATTTGTTTGCTTAACTTGAGGGAACATTTCATTAAAACAAGAACAATTAAAAAATAATTCAATGAAGTATTATTGATTTTATTTATTTGTTTACAAATTAACAATTAGTGAGAATCCCCTGTTTTCGCATATGCGCACAGCAAATAAGCTTACAAAAATAGCACACGGCATATATCGCATCTTACGCTGATTCCTTCTTGACTATTTCTTTGTTTTATTTGAACACATATATTGTTTAACCTAGTATCTTTTAAAAAGTATTCAAAATTAAATTCATTCATCAAACAGCTATTTGAACAAAAAAACAGAGATGTGCATGGTAGAAAACCAGAAAGTCAAAATACCTCCTTACCATTGAGTTGCCACTGAAATAATGATATTAACCAGGGATGTGGAAGAGGGGATCCAGCCCGGAGTACCCCCTAGCGTTTTTGTCAGGTACATTTATAGGCTCTCCTCGTGGTACACCCCCTAAGCAAATTTTCAGGAAACGGCGCCGTTTTCAACATTTTTGGTAAAATTCATTACAAATTAGTAATATTTGATGCTTTACAGTGCAGTTGTTGTATAAACCTCCTAGTAAACTCGAGCGTTAAAAACATGCTTATCCGATATTATAGTCAAAAAGACACTTTTTTCGAAACCCTCCCCCATGGATCACCTAGCCAAAATTCGGCAAAATCCGTCATTTTACCCTTCCCTAGACCCCCTTTAAGCTTTCGCCAAAAAAATACTCCCCCTAGCGTTTTAGTTCTTCCACATCCCTGATATTAACGTATTTTAGAAGTTTTATTCTTGAAAATCTTTAATATTCAAATAAGTTGCCATAAAATCCCATTTTTAAAAATACAAAAATTTTAAGAAGATTTTTCCCTCTTTCCCCTGAAGGATTTTCCAGAGATGGGCAAAAAGGTACAGCCAGGTATATCCTCTGTAACTTCTCTCGAAAATGTCGTTTTGGAATATTATGTGAAATATTGTCTATGTTTTTGATAAAATACAGAATTTGGTCAAATTCTTGTTAAGCAGCAAATTCTGTTGAATTCTTACAGAATTCATCATAATTTCGCTAAATTCTGTTAAATTGCGTAATTTCTAATTAAATTCTGCAACAATTTATCAATTTCGAAATACGCTCCTCCCCTGCATTCCTGTCTAAATAGTAGCAAATTTTTGACGTCATACCCGTTAGGCCCGGAATACCCCTACCCCTGATATTTTCACCCTGCCCATATCTGGGATTTTCTTAAACGGCCTCTAAATGTAGCCTAATGTCAAACTAAACTTAAAACTAAATGTTAAAATAAAATAAATTTAAAATATAAATTATTTCTATGAATGACTAATACTTGAGTTTATATTGAAAAGCGTTCGTTTAAGTACAGGGGTGTCAAAACCACTATAAGATGGATTTCAAAATTAAATGGAACTTTTATTTTTAATCTTAAAATTAATTAATTGATACTATTTTAAACGTAATTTATTGGGTAATAATTGATATGAGTTTGGTTTGTTTACAATTATTAGTTTAAAAGTAATGGTCATTAATAGACAAGTCTATCAAAAACACGTTTTACACAATGGAAAACTCTACGTATTTTTAACATTGAAATTCAATAGTTGTCAAGAGCACTCTTTAAGTAATGTTAATCAATGGGAGAGTATGTAAAACGTGTTTTTGATAGACTTGTCTATTAATGACCATTACTTTTAAATTAATAACTGTAAACAATCCAAACTTATATCAATTATTACACAATAATTAACGTTTAAAATAGCATCAATTAATTAATTTTAAGATTAAAAATAAAACTTCCATTTAATTTTGAAATCGATCTTGTAGTGGTTTTGACACCCTGTAAGAGGGTGCATATTCAGTATATAGAGGTTAGGGTCAGAGCTCCTGATTGGTTGGCCCAGACTGGCAAGACTCCTCCTGACAGCCTTAAACAGTGCTGTATAAGAAAACTATATAAAACAATTGTAAACAGATATATATTTTGAGTATTAAAACACAATAAAAATATATACATTTGTATGCCTCTACCCAAAGACCCATCTCTTGACCAATACAATAAAACCATATTTGCTATAATTAAGTGGTATTAATGAAGCATTTAATTAAGTATTTAAAATACAATTAAATGACAATTCAAATTGTTATTGTTGTATACAAAACACAATAATCTAATTTTAACTCCTAATATAATATAACATGCCCTTATAATTATTTCCCACTAAAAGCGATAATTTGAGAATAAATTACGTCAACAATTATAATGGACTCAAACTAACAAATTTAGTAAATATTTGTTTATGGGAGGCCCAGGGGTGGGTATAATGACAGTTTTGGTTAGTTTTGGCCTAAGGGGGTTCAGGGGTAGATATAATCATGGATTTAGTCAATTTAGATCAGAATAAAATTCCACTAATTTAAAATTAATATAACTAAATTTTTATTTCAGTATCGCAATTAACATTTTACAATAAACGAATATGCATTAGAAATATATATAATACAATAGATTCCGATTAATTATTATATTTTTAATTTAGTTAATCAAACTTAAAAATTAAGCACGATTTGTAGTGTTAATAAAAGCTAAAACGAAGTTATATCCTTGTTTCTCGATGCACAATTAAAAATGTTCAACATTCTCAAACCTAAATTGATCCAAATTAATAAAAACAACTTTGATGCTTATGGCACCCAAGAAATTACAGATTAATACAACTATTTTAAATGGAATTTTTGATTATCCACACTTCTAAATGATTGGAATTATTTATTAAAATTTCGCTATTCCCAAGTTATTTGATGTAATGTTCAAGATAAACCCATACGTGTTTTGGTCTAACTTTCTACAAATCGGCAATATATGGAGAGGTAAGACAAGATTTTTATATGAAACTTTTGCCATTCAAGTTGGCTCAAGTGACGCAGAGAGGGGTTTAAGTTATTTAAATGCTCTTAAAAGAACAAGACCTGATTTAGATGACCATTCGTTTGATACATTGATTTGTGTAAAACTTAATGGACCAAATTGATGGACTCACTGCAGCAGATTACGCCAACTATTGGATATACCGGCAAAATAGATTGGCTGCAGATAGTCCAGCAAAATTGTCGAAAATCCACAAATTCAACCGGAAGATGAAGTGCGGAACATTTATTATGATTCTTCTGCATTATTTTAAATTTGATTTTGGATATATTATATGTCATTAATAAATTTAATTTTATTTAAAATGAAATCTATTTCTGCTTTAATTTTTAAAAAATCAACTCTTGGTTTTTTCCAATTGTATATATTAATGCAAAGCGAGATATGTGAATCTGAAAGTATTATTTCTAAAAATATTTAAAAGTAGTTTATTTTTTATTTTATTTTGATAAATATTTTTACTGATTATGCCATTATAGAAAATCGGGAAATGAGGAGCTTATTATTGTATTTCACTTTTCATGTACTTGTTTTTTAATGGCGGATTTATTGCCAGTCTGGCTAATCTAACGTTAGAGCCTATTAGGAATCCATATTTGAATGCTTAGAGAATACAAATATTTTTTTTGAAATAAAATAACATAAATTGGATTTTAAAAAAGGAATTAAATTTTATGTTACAGTATAATATTTATGCAATTTTTATTTAAGTTTTAAAGTTGAACAGGTATAAATAAGTCATAAATTTCCCTATGATTTTTACCCTCTATAGCATTGCTCTCGAGGTACCGTACCCATTTTAGATAATATCTATATTATAGAGAAAATAGTGCAGTTATTAAATACTCTGCGAAATCTTATCAAATATAATAACTTGATGATTAATTTAGTATTAAAACATTATAAAAGAGCTTTTTGAAAAAATGAACATTTTAAAAAACTAGTCTTCCTGTAGATCCCCTGTCTAAAATTGGCAAATTTATGGACTTACAGTCTGGAATACTCCTCCCCTAAGCTTTGGCCGAAAAAATACCTTCTTACCATATACTCGATAAATATTCATCTTTAACACCCAAAGCCAAACTTTTCAATCAAAATCAATATCTCGACTCATTTTAAAAAATTAGATTGTTTATGTTATGAATAATGACTTATAATTAACACTCCGGGCTCAATAAGTAATGATTCGTTGCTTCTTTAGTGACTGAATAATAACAAAATTAAGCAATATCATAAGGAGTTTAGTTTTATGCAGGTCCAATAAGTCCAACTTTGACCCCAAAAATGGAAGGTCCCCTGGAAAAAATTATCTTTATATTTATTTTAAACTTTGACATGTACTCTTTTATTAGTAACTTTTTCAATATCTTCAAGGGATGAAAACTCCTGACTATAATAGATATAATTAGCGTTGAAAAATTTACTAAATTTTTAAAATGGCATTAAATTTACTTGTAGATTTATAGTTAGTTTAATTTTGTTCGATAAATTTATTCAGAAAATTTAATAGGTAAAATATATGAATCAGATTTGAAATCAACTTTTAAGATTGAGTTTTTGAAATATAACCTAAAATTTTAAGAAATAATTAAATTACTATCCGGACAATTATCATTAAAACCTTTATTTCACAAAGTATTTAAAATTTTTTTATTTATTGACTAAATTTTCAGAAACAAGACTTATCTCCACTATTTTCTTTCATCAGTATAATTTCAAACTTGATTTGATTAAAATTAAAGTTCAATCATTACAGCAAACTTTAAGTTAAACCAGGGATGCGCAAAGGAAGGTCCAGCTCACAATAACCCCTTTGATTTTGGCTGATACCACATAGGTCGTTTGCAAAGTACTCACCAGTAATGATAAATTTACTCTTTAGTAACGCTAGAATAAATTAAGACGATGTTAAATATCTCATATTTTTTCTAAAACCCCTTTAATTTCTATCTACAGTAGAAATAATAACTATTTTACTAATTTAACAGCCCCAACAAAGCAGTCTAAATTTCAATTGAAATATCTATTAATATTCAATACTCTTATCTCATATTTTTTTAATCATGATGTTTATGAGCAACAGCTTTGAATTTCGGCGTTATAATCGAAAATGTAATTAAAATAAAATTATTGAATCTCGAATTTTCCATTTTGACCACTCTCATCACAAGGAGGTTACAAAATGGAAAATAATTTCTCATGGAATCATATTTCTATCTCTTAAAGTTTATCTTTTAAAAGTACTTTCTCGATGATAACGCCGAAATTATGAGCAATATTTTATACACATTAATCAGAGTATTTTCTCAAAATTATTTCCAAACTTTACGTTCTGTTTTATGCGTTCTGTTTAATCTCAATGCAAACTTCTATAACTGAACTCTTATAATCCAATATAATTTTGATAAAATATTAGAAAAAAATTAAGCAAAACATTAGTAAACTTTTTACGTTTTTAATGGAATCATATATTTTCTATATGAAAGAAAGTATGCAAAAACCGGCTCCGGTAATACACAGGCCTACAAAGGGTAAACAATGCATCAAATCTCATGCTTTCAATACAGCCTTGTGGCTGTTAGAAGACCAGAGCTTCTAATTTTGTTGCCCCATGCATAATATAAAATGTTAATAGTTTGTATTTTTTGAATAGTACTATAGATATACTGAATAAAGTTTTCTATTGGTCTAATATTGCCTATGTATTGGGGGAACATTGGGGGTTCTGGTCTTCTAACAGCCAATTGGCTGTATATAATAAAACTACTTTTACTGAATAAAACAAATAAATTCAAATCAATTTTAAGTAAAATTTAAAAATAATTTATTAGCAATTAATTAAATATAAATATTAATAATTCATTTAATATCTGCAATTTTAATCTTAGACTATATGTAAAACATTTTAAATCAACGCTATATTTACGAACTTTTAGTACTTTTTACAGCCGTCCAGATTTTAAACTGGACGGACAAATGCTTTATTCTTACTCATTAGCTTTTAGTTTTATATTCGATTAATGTTTTACCGAAAGATTAACATTAATATCAAATAATTCGATAAAAACTTTGATATATTGACTTTCTATGAATTAAAATTGACATTTTGTCTATTGGTCACAGGTTAATCAAATATAAAAACTCAAAGCTGAATAAAGCATTTGTCCGTCCTCTTTAAAATCTGAATTGGCTGTATATTGTACTGCATGGCATAGCTGGAGCTGCTTTTTGCATACTTTGCATACATTCAGAGAATTATAAAATTGAATACTGTTTTACCCCATAAATCTTAATTGTTTCGTCTAAGCTCCTGACCTATTTGTTATTTTCTTTGAATATGAGAAATGACAAATTATAATTAGGAGTTGCATTTAATAATATTAATTGTCAGACGATTATTATTGTTGTTCAATCGAATAATAATTTTTTTCTTATTCCTAAACACTAAATATTTTATCCATTAGAAATATTTTTATGGATTTTTTTTATTTATCGGTCCAACGTGATTTGAACCTTGGACATTTTCTCCAAAACCCAGTTACTCCAAAAACTATACGAATAGCCAGTTGTAGACACTTTACGTAATTCTAATTACCGGTAGTTACTCAAACCTATATTATTAAAATTTACCCTAGCATGGCTCATAGAAGGGTAATCCCATTAACGTGCTTAATTTTAAAAATTGGTTCATAAATAAAAAAGCCTGAAAAAGATTGCTGAAACAGAATTTAACCATTCTTAATTCAATTTAGACAATTTACCAATAATTCTACAGAACATAACATCTTTGCTTTTGATTCAACAAATTTCTATTCTTTCGAGAATAAAATGTGTTTTTATGTTTTGTTCGAATAAATCAAATGTCAAACAATCAATCGATTGATTTACGAAACAATCTTTTCCTCCTTTGAGAACTGATAGCATTTTACTGATGTCTGGCTTGAGACACATTCAATTCACGGATGTCATCCCTGCCCCTCCAGTTGTGCAAATAGATGACATAGTCTTGTCCTCTAAACCAAAGCTTGTATTCCTGTCTAAACATAAAAACGAGTAAAATATTGAAAACAAGTAATAAAGAGATGAATGAAATCCAAATGAGAAACCTTTTCGCCGACAAAGAATTGAGTATCAGATAAGTGGATAAGAAGAGGAATATAATGGAAACCAAAAGCACATAAATGGCGAGTGTTCTGCCTCTCGAAGAATGTCTCACGAATTTAATGTATTGGTTAGGGTTTCGCACAATACGTCTCTCATTGAACTGTCCATCACATCCACGACACAACTCATCCGCTGTTCTGATCATAAATTCTGCCAAACATTGGTAGTGATAATAGCCGTTAGCACCGGTACATCTGCAACATCTAATCAGTGGTCCCTTTCCCTCTACATCAGGGCCTGTGTCACTCCAACGACATATAACACATTTTCGGATATTTGTCATACTTTCAATTCTTTGTATCTCTCGATTGATTCTCAAATCACTGATTGTCTCTCATTTGCAAATTCGAGACTTTTAACAATTTATTGACTGTTTTTTGAATAAATGTTAAACAAGTTTTTAAAACAAAAATATTAAGAAAATTTGAAAATAATTTAATACAATTCAATAATTTCGTAGATTTTTAAAAACAATATTCAATGAACTTCAGACATTAATGTGGCAATATATAAAGTGCATGGTGCTTTAGCTAAAACATATGATATTTTATTAAATTTCGCCATATTCTCTTAAAATTCTACTTATGATGGGAAATTATTAAATTATGTCTTGGATTCCTTATTAGCACAGAGGCTGCATTCATATCCACATCACAGAGCATACAAGAGTAGGCATTCTTTATTATAAAATACTTCTTTATTAACCATTAAATTATAAGATAATTACAATTAGTTATTGAGATTTATCTAAGAACAGCGTATTGAAGAAATCTAAATTAATGATAAAGAAATGGAATTTATCCATATCGAATATTCAACTTTGATCAATCTGTTTAGAAAGAGGTATTATACATTATTAATGACTAGGGAGTTTTAAAAACGTGTCTTTGTTGTGCCTTTGCCCTCACATATGGTACTATTTAAGACTATTATCCTAATGTAGGCATAGCTTTAAATAGTGAAATAC
>JAQFXN010000858.1:0-18139 GCA_034693365.1 Liacarus xylariae
TGAATCAAAACATATTATACTTTAAAGCATGCTCTGACATTTTATAGCAAGATGAATTTGGTGCAAATAAACTTTTGTGACCCTCTGTATATGAATCTATTAATTAAGGCATTAATATCAGGGTTTATTCTTTTTTTGTCTGTAAGATCAGTCAAAACTCATATCCAAAATTCAAAATTTTTATTTAAAAATGCAAAACTTATTTTACTATTGAAGATAATTATACTTAATGGCATGAAGATATATTAAATTAGTAAATGGTTTATGATCAAGTATTGATTTCTCTTCAAATCTACTCCTTGGTTCATTACAACAATTAAAACATATGCGCGCTCAGACCCCGTGAAGTTTGTAACTTCTTTAAACCCAACCTTTATTTAACAGAAGTATATCATCCAATAGATACTAATGATCACAATCTTTGACTTCGGACTAGGGATCACAACTTAAAACTATTTTATTCCATGTTAGCATTACATCTAGAGTTTATATACAAATCATATCTTAATAGCATGTTTTGAAAATATCGTAAATAAAAATAACTATTTTATGATATTTATATTTTGTTTGTTTGATTCGTTCGAGTTATACACAACATGTCTACTTCTTCAAAACTAGTTATCAAGCAAAGTTTTATGGATCAAATGGAAGATCAGGATCAAGTCAGATTATCTTGACATACTTACCAGATCAATTTCATAATTTCAACTCTTTTAAAGTTCAAATATCTCAAGTTTAGATTCGAAACTATTAATACTAATATGTGCATGTTAAGTTGGTTAAATCAAATAAAATTAGTTGATTTAAAATATTCTAACTCATTTATCCTATAAAAGTTGATAGAAAGCTAATGTCATTTCCCAAAATCTCTAGGAGTCCACGATTTTTAGGAATTCACTTTTTCGCAAGGGATGGGTTGGCATTCCTGAACCCAATTCAGCATTTTTTACTTCAATTTGACCTGAACATTCAAAATTTTCAAATATACAATAAACGAGCATAGCTATAATATCCAAAATATAACCCTCATTAGTCACAACCGACGCCCACTTGAATTGAATTTAAGGCAATTTAAGTGTAGTTCAAAGAGAGTGCAAATCAATTGTTTACTCAATATATTCTAATTCCGATTAAAGTAGGTTTAATTGAGCTCTAGTCACGTCTAATCTAACCATTAGGGCTCCAACGAAAGGGAATATTTGTCTGATTTCTACTCATATTATAAGTGAATTATGAAAACATAGTTTTAGCGTAAGTTTAAAAGTCTTTAGCATTGAATGCATTGAGTGGTTATGAGAATTGAGTGAATTGAGTGCCAATAATAGAGTGGAAACACAATTACGACACAAATGGGTTAATAGTATAGCATTTGGTTGAGTGAAAGGGAGTGGGAATGATATGAGTCGTAATTAATGGTCTCATAAACATTGGTTGTGTTGACGTATGAGGTGTTGACCAATGAGTGAATGGTTTATAGATTTCTTTATTGGTGTTAAGCATCAAAATGGAGGACAGGAGTGAATATAAGTTGTGCTAACACTCAGACGTATATCAATTGTTGCCATTCATTCACACAAAACACATCTCATGCAAGTCATCGGTGGTTAATAGGAGTTGTCGTCAATATATTAATAGTGAATAAAGTGACCACAGATTCGGTCTTTGGTTGAAGTGATTGTGTACTGAATTGCGACTCAATATAGAGATAGCGCTCAACACATAGACAGCTATAGCTATAGCTATACATACATAGAGTGAGTGTTATTGCGATTATCGATATAAACATTGCTATGATATGAGTGCCGAACCGTCGATCCCCTGCTCTCATCCGATGCCATCCGCTCCACAACTATGGACTCATTGGGGAGAAGACATGTCTCGCATCGAGTGATTGACTTGAGTTGAATAGACTTTTATTGCTATTATTTTAAATCAAATCATATATTAATTAATATTTAGTTTTTTTTTTGGTCATTACTTGTCTTCAATTTTAATATTATATTTGAATTGTTTTTTGAGTTTTAGTTAATTATTTGCAATTTAGCGGTCAATACATTACAAATAATATATTTCTTAAATTATTTATTAATTATATATATATTGTGTTAAAAGTGATAAAAGTATTGATAATCGCATCGATATCTGTCCAATAACTCGGAATCACTTAATTAGTTCTTAGAGTTCAGTACCAAATATTTGGTTAGTTTTTTGAGTTTATTATTATTAATATTTATGTCATTACTCTATAAGAGTTGTATTTTTGATTTAGATTTCGGACATTAATTGAATTTCTGTATTAATGATCGATCGATAGCTTTATTTGTATAGAAATAAGTGTTTAAAACAATTGTAAACAAATAGTTGTCATCTCTTATGCATTATATTCACAGCAATTGTATTGCTTTTAATTTGTAAATACATTAATCGATAGCCAATTGACATAACATTTATACAAAGATTGGTTTCATTTCAATATATAATGATTAGTGAATTAATTGTTAACTCTTTGGTTGTCATCACTCACTCATCTTATTTGACATAAAATGAGTTTTTGCTTAAATATCGTCAAAACGAAAGAAATAGTTTGAAAATTTGATTAATTGTATTGAATTTTCAAAACTAAACTAAATATTTGTTATAATGAGTGATCACATGAATAACATCGGAAGTGTTGCCACATCTGTGGCATCAGTGACCACATCTGTGGGTCAATCGCCTTATAGTGTGGGCAATACGTCGACCACTTCGGCCAATAATATGAATCACGACTCGATAGGACAGCCCCAGCCCTCCAAACGGCTTAAGGTTAGCGACTCTACCGATTCGATCTTCAGTTATTTGGAACTATTGCCCGAAGAGTTGGCCACAACCACAATGACCAACAATGTTGACAATGGACTTCTCGGTGTTGGTATGAACTCATCAAACGCTGTCACCTCTGTTTCCAACACTACCAGTCTGTCAGTGGCGCCGACCCAACCCCAACAACAGCCGCACCAAAACTTATCGCAATTACTTCAGGCGAAGACTGTCAACAATATCGGGCAACAGAGTCAACCCCAGCCCCGAATGATGACATCGACTCTGCAGCAGCAGTTGGGTCTTCCCTCTCAACCCAGACCTCAGATCAGATACGCCACTCAACAGAATCCCAACTCTATGGCACCCGTCCCTCATATGCAACTCATTCAACAACAACAGCAACAATATCTCCAACAACACCAGCAGTTCGGGACTCAACAGCCACAACAGGCACAGACCCAACAGAGACTGACAGCGACTACAATCTCACAACAGCCGCAGTTTCGCTATAATATGCCTCAAAGTCAAGCACAACCACAACAGCAGACACTCCTTCAGGCTTCAGCTGCTCCTCAGGCGCCCCAATCTCTGTCTTCGGCTCAACTGAAGACAACGCCGGCACCGATGCCTACGGCGCCCAACACTGCGACAACAGATCCAGAAAAGCGTAAATTAATTCAACAGCAATTAGTTCTCTTACTTCACGCCCACAAATGCCAGAGAAGAGAACAACAGCAGAGACAGAATGGAGGCACTGAACCTCAACGCCAGTGCTCTCTACCCCACTGTCCGACAATGAAGAATGTTCTCAATCATATGACCACTTGTACTGCCGGTCAGTTATAGTTCTATTGATATTATTTCTTAACCCTTAGTCTTAATCAATAATGAATTGTCTGCCCAATAGGCAAGTCCTGCAATGTTGCCCACTGTGCCAGTTCTCGACAAATCATTTCCCATTGGAAGAACTGTACGCGCGGTGATTGTCCTGTATGTCTGCCCCTTAAACAGGCTTCAGACCGGAGAGCAGCGGTTACTTTGGCTCAACAGGTATTCAATTGGTTTTGTTTGAATTCAGACTTTAATTACTTTACTCTTCACTCATAGCAACAACAAAACCCTCCGACTCCTCAAATGTCACAACTGTTGCCAAACAACACAACACAAGTCCCGCAAATGATGTCCACTCCATCCCAACCTTCGATGAGTGGTGCGTCTAATCAGACCCAACCTCCAGCCCCTCCACCCCCTAACCAACAGATGTTACAGCACCAGCAAGACATGCAACGCGCATATCAGGCTCTAGGGCTTCCGTTCAATAACTCATCTCCGACTCCATCGCAGTCACAGTTGACGTCAAACCGATTGAACCAAAGCCAGACGTCTTCTCCCTTTTCTCAGCCCCAAACCAAAGAATGGCACGGCTCAGTCACCCCTGACCTACGCAACCATTTAGTTCAAAAGATAGTTCAGGCGATCTTCCCTACGCCCGACCCCAACGCCTGTCAGGACAGAAGAATGGTTAATCTCGTGGCTTATGCTAAGAAAGTGGAGGGGGATATGTATGACCAGGCGAACAGTCGGGAGGAGTACTACCACTTGTTGGCCGAAAAGATATACAAAATTCAGAAGGAGTTGGAGGAGAAGAGACAGAAGAGGAGAGAACAGAACAATTTGCAACAAACGCCGCCCCAAACACCCAACCAATTGGTGCCGACGCCTAATCAGATGCAACCGATTCGCGGACAACAGCCAAACCTGTTGGGTCTGCAAACACAGCGCCTGACAGGTCTGGGCCAACCGCCGCCTAATGTGACGCTAACACAACAAAACTTTAATCCTCAACAAAACACATCATTACCGCAGCAATACTTCATGTCTCCGAACGGACAGTCAGCTCCGAGTGCTCAACAATCACCTCAAACACAGTTTAGACCAACACTTAATACCGTAAACAATAGTAATAATAATAATAACAACAATAATAACAATTTAATGATTAATAACAATAACTCTAATAATGTGAACAATAATAACAATTTCATTGCAAACAACCAATCGGTGAGCAGTGGGTCTGCAATGCACGGCCTTTTACAGCAGTCGACACAACCAAATACTCCACAACCACAGCCCATATCGACAACAGCCACACCACCACCGCCTCGACCACAGTCTGTACCGACCGGTGCACAAACACCACAACAAGGAATTGGGCAAAAGGGGGGCCAAATGGAGACCAACATTAAAGCCGAACCATTAGATGAGTTTGTGTCCATGTCTTCTATCCCAACCCCTGTGGCCAATACGCCCACTGTTTCATCAATTTCTGGTGTAAAACAAGAGCCGCCGATAACTAATGACTCTTCCGGTGCTTCGATTCCTAGCGTTAACTCAACTGATGTTAAAAAAGAAATCGAAGAAATGACAAACGAAGAACCGAAAAAAGAATCGGTTCCTTCACCTGTCGTTTCAAATGAAACAAATGATGTGAAACCAGACATAAAGCCTGTGCCGGCCATCTGTGCGCCGATGTCTACTGCCCTTAAAGCGGTTGCGCGTCCGGTCCAGAAGAAAGTGTTCAAACCCGACGAATTACGTCAGGCCTTAATGCCTACTCTTGAGAAACTGTATCGACAGGACCCGGAGTCCCTTCCCTTCAGACAACCGGTCGATCCAACCCTTCTTCAGATTCCCGATTATTTCGAGATAATTAAACGACCGATGGATTTGTCAACCATTAAGAAAAAATTGGACACAGGTATGGAGTGGAGTGGAGTGGAGTGCAGTGGCGACTCTGAGCTCAGTTGATTCATATGATTTAATTACAGGTCAATATGCCGACCCCTGGCAGTACGTGGACGACGTCTGGCTTATGTTCGATAACGCCTGGCTTTACAATAGGAAAACTTCACGAGTCTATAGATATTGTACTAAAGTATGTAATTATTTTAATTTTTGTTCAATAATTTCTTCGATTTCGTTAATGTGTTATAACTTATAACAAAAACTTTTCCTAAATTTTTTTAATCATAATATAAGTAATGCTATACTTATTGCTGTTCTCTTATTTGTAGTCATTTTACAGTAGATTGAAATTATGATTCTATTTGAGAAATGCATTTCCTTTGAATTTGATTTTAACAAAAGCGATTCGTATTTGTCTTCACATGTTTTGTAATTTTTAAAAAATATAATTTGTTTTTTTTCTTCCAGTTGTCCGAAGTATTTGAGTCAGAAATAGATCCGGTTATGCAAAGTCTTGGCTATTGTTGTGGCAGAAAATATGTATTTCAGCCTCAAATCTTGTGCTGTTTTGGCAAACAGTTGTGTACTATTCCAAGAGATGCCAAATATATGAGTTATCAGAATAAGTATGTCTTCAGTACTCGTTTTTGATTATATGTTGATTTTGTGATTACTTTAAATTAGAGATGAGCAGAGGCCAAGCTCAGACCAGCCTGAGGCTGGCCTAGGCTCCAGGCCAGGCAGTAAGAGTTTTGTTGGCCTCGAGGCTTATGCTAAAAAATTATGGGCCTAGACCGGGCTGAGTCAGTACTATGGGCCTGGTTTGGTCTTAATTATATATGACATTAAATAAAGAAAACAAAGGGATTAAAGTAAAATTTTAAAAATCCTTTTTAGCTCAAAATTTCAACGCACTATTCGGGTATATTTGTTCCCAAAATTTTCGAAATATGGAGTGTATATACAGATGTGACTCAACTCTTAGGTGCTTTTTTGTACTCTCTTACTCTATATACCCCTGGTATATTGGTTATACCCCGTTACCTGCCCAAGGTTTATACTGGAGCCGAGGCTCATAGTGTTCAGGCCCAGGCTTGTGATATTTTTATAGGCCGAATCTCAGTCTTACAATATTTTGATCCTAGGCTCGTAAGGCCCGTAGTTTTCGGGCCTGTGCTCATCACTACTTTAAATATTAACAAATAATCGAAACATTGATTTTAATTCATTATTGTCTTTGATTTTTGTTCCGCAGATATACTTATTGTTTGAAATGCTTTTCTGATATTCCGGGAGAAGTGGTGACAGTCGGCGATGCTTTCGGACTCGACCCGACCTCTACCAGCACTCAATCGATTCCTAAAGAGAAGTTCGTTGAGTGTAAGAACGATCACTTGGATGTCGAGCCCTTTATTGATTGTAAAGATTGCGGAAGAAAACTCCACCAAATCTGTGTCCTTCACATTGACCAGATTTGGCCCGAAGGGTACCTCTCTTTAGCATCAATATTAGGATTAAATTAATTTAAATATTTTCCATAGTTTTACATGTGATGCCTGTTTGCGAAGAGATGGGCGCAGAAAAAAAGATAATAAATATAATTCAAAGAGTGAGTCAATCATTGAATAATAGATTAATTGAATTATAAAATGGATTTCTTTATCTTTACTTTAATTATAGAACTTCCGAACACAAAACTGGGTCTTTATATCGAGAATAGAGTCAATAACTTTTTACGCAAAAAAGATTGCGGCGCTGGAGAGGTGTCTATTCGAGTGGTGGCCTCTTCTGACAAATACGTTGAAGTGAAGCCCGGAATGAAGAGCAGGTATTGAATCACTTCAATCAATAGTTTATTGGATAGAATTGCGTCGATTAATAAAAGCAATGTTTGAATAATAGATATGTAGACACCGGTGAATGGCCCGAGACTTTCCCATATCGTGCAAAAGCTCTCTTCGCTTTCGAAGATATAGACGGAACTGATGTTTGCTTTTTTGGAATGCATGTCCAGGAGTACGGGTCAGACAGCGGTCCACCCAATACCAGGTATTTATTAAACAATTGTCTGAACGATAGACTCATTGACTCTATCGTCGTATCGTTTTAGACGCGTATACTTAGCGTATTTGGATTCGGTTTACTTCTTCCGACCCAAACAATACAGGACTGCTGTCTATCACGAGATACTTCTCGGATATTTAGATTACACCAAACAAATGGGTTACACAATGGCACACATATGGGCCTGTCCTCCATCTGAGGGTTTGTTTCTAAATCCTTGATTTTGTTAGCTTTTATTGATTGTATTGTTTGGACTGACAGGCGATGACTATATATTTCATTGTCATCCGACTGAACAAAAGATACCGAAACCCAAGCGTTTGCAGGAATGGTATAAAAAGATGTTAGACAAGGGAATCATTGAACGGATCGTTTTGGACTATAAGGATATCCTAAAACAGGCGACAGAAGACAACTTTAGATATGCTTCAGAACTGCCATACTTTGAGGGTTTGTTTTGCTTTGATTTGTTAGATATTTAATTGTTTAATTGAATTGTTTTCAAAACATTCATTCATTTTAATAATTTTAGGTGACTTTTGGCCAAATGTTTTGGAAGATTCCATAAAAGAGATAGAAATGGAACAACAGAAACAACAACAACAACAAACCGATTCGTCTAAAAGTATAGATTTGCTCAACAATTCTGGAAATCCAACGGACGAGGAGTCGATGGGTTTGTTAACAGTTCTTTAGTTTTATTGATTCAAATATTGAATGAAATATTGTTATAATTAAAGATATGATGGACTGCAGTGATAGTCAGAACAGCAAAAACATGGACAGCAATGGCTCGAAAAGCAACTCAACCAAAGAGACAAACAATGGAAACAATTCTAATATTAAACAAAACAAAAAGTCGAGCGGAAACAAGAAATCGAACAAAAAGCAGAACCAGAGGAAGAACAACGTCCATCACGCGAGGCATAAGAGCGGCGGAACCCCTGCCAATCAGCAGCAGAACCAACAACAGCCGCAGTTGTCTGCAGCTCAACAGTGGGACTCAGAGCTGACCTCAAAGATCTACTCAACGATGGAGAAGCACAAGGAGGTGTTCTTTGTAGTGCGGCTCCATTCGAGCCAATCGGCCGCCAGTTTGCCACCGGTTAACGATCCCGACCCACATATCAGTTGTGATCTGATGGACGGGAGGGACGCTTTCCTGACACTGGCCCGAGAAAAACACTACGAGTTCTCGAGTCTGAGACGCGCAAAGTTCTCGAGTCTTGCGATGCTCTATGAGTTGCACAACAGCTCTAATGACCGGTTCGTCTATACGTGCAATACATGTAAACGACATTTAGTCGAAACCAGATATCATTGCACCCAATGCGAGGATTTCGATCTGTGCGTCGCCTGTTATCAACGGGACGGACACACACACCCGATGGACAAACTCGGGTTCGGAGATCTCGTGGGAGGTGTGACCGGAGAGGACGGAACCGTTCCGGGTATGTCAAGGCTTCTGATTAACTATTTATTAATCAATACTTTAAATCAAATAATTTAATGCTTTGTCTCTCTTCAGGCGCTTCGGGAGGCGTCGCAGCGGGAAGTGATATGGAAGGCGGGGAGAACGCCGGTGGCGGGTCTTCGAGTACATCGCCCGGTGAGTCGCGTCGGCTATCGATTCAACGGTGCATTCAGAGTCTGGTCCACGCGTGTCAGTGCAGAGATGCCAACTGCCGACTGCCCTCTTGTCATAAGATGAAACGTGTTGTACAACACGCCAAGAGTTGCAAACGCAAGTCCAATCAACCCAACCAAACGGCAACCCCTGGCTGTCCGATATGCAAACAACTGATCGCTCTGTGCTGTTATCACGCGAAGCACTGTCAGGAAAACAAATGTCCCGTTCCTTACTGTATAAACATTAAACACAAACTAAGGCAACAACAACTGCAGCAACGCTTACAACAGGCGCAGATCCTTAAGAGACGCATAGCCTCGATGGCCAATATGTCTCAACAATCATCACAACCGCCACAAACACCACAACACGACTTCAGCCCTTCTCCACAACAATCGACTGTAAGTTTGAGTTTTGCCCAAAATTGCAATTAATTTCATTCAATTGTTTATTAGTCTCAACAGCATTACATGAAACCGGCCACTGCCACACCTCCCCCTCCCGCCGCACTCCAAGCTGTGGCCCGAGTCCAAGAAGTAGTGGCGCGACAGCAACAACAGCCACAACAAAATCAACTGAACAATCCATACGGAAAGGGCAAACCTATGCATCACTTCCAACAGTCGGCTAATCCTAACCCAACGCAACCGCAAATGCAAACACAGCCGCAGCCAATCAGACCCACCGCTCAAAACCAACAAATGCTTCAACAGCACCAGCAGAGGATGCTATTGGCTCAACAGCAGCAGCAACAACAACAGGCACAACAGCAGCAGCAACAACAACAACAACAACAGGCGCAACAACAACAGCAGCCCTGGTATGACTCGGCGCAGAACAATAGAGCGCCACAACAGCTGCAACAGCAAAGATTCATTCGAATGCCTCAAACGGGCGCTAAACCACAACAACAGCCGAATATGGCTCCACAACAACAACAACAACAACACATTTCTCAACAACAGTCTCAACAACTACTTCAACAAAGTCAACAACAAATGCTTCCGCAGAGTAACGCTAACCCACAACAGGTCCAACTGATCCATACCTCTGCAAACCCTTCACAACAAATGCAAATTCCACAACAACAGCAACAACAGAATCTGTTGCCTCAGGTGTTGACCGGAAATGTTGGACAACAGCAGCAGATGAATGTCTCACAACAGGTATGGAATTAATTGTTAAGATTTGAGAATTGAATTGTAATGTATTTGTCGTTCAAACAGATGCAGAACCCAATCCAAAGCGGGACTGCACTGAACTCACTTCCAGGCAATGCTTCCCAACAACAGCACGCTCTCCAACAGTTGTTGGCCACTCTAAAATCACCCGCTTCTCCGCAACAACAACAACAAGTGCTCAGTATATTAAAGTCAAACCCGGCTTTGATGGCAGCCTTTATTAAACAGAGAACAGCTCAACAGCAACAACAGCAGCAGCAACAACAACAGGTGCAACAACAGCAGCAACAAATGCAGACACAACCCCAACACATCCAACAACAGGTAAATAATTATTTTATGAATTGAAATGTTTTTTATTAATTTGTTTTTGATGTGATTTAAAGCAATCAATTCCTGCACAACAACAACAACAACAATGGTTTCAACACCAACAGCAGCAGCAACAGAGACAGCAAATGGTTCAGCAGAGACAGGTCTTACAGCCGCAGCAGAGGCTTATGGCTCCTCAACAACAACAGCAACAAATGTACTCAACAGTGACGCAGAGGTATTGGACACAAAACCCAAGTCAGGGAAAGCCTCAAAGGGGACCAATGATGAGATCTCCGCCACAACAAAGGTTACAATCGCCCCGATATATGAGTTCTGGTCCACAATCAGCACAAGACCCGACAGATATGTTGCTCTTTCAACAGCAGACAGACTTCGGAGGCCAACAGAACCCTCAGCAGAACCAACAACAAGAGCTGACACCTCAGGACCAGTTGACTAAATTCGTTGAGAACTTATGAAGTGTTGACAACTTATGATTGAATTTTATAAACAATTGAACTCTTAATTCATGTGATTATTTAAAGTGACTTTTGGTGAACAATAAGTGATTGAACTTTAATGCCGTGACTCCTCTGAACTCTATTGCAATGAAATTAATTTAATTTATATTAAGAGAACAACGGCTTTGTCTTTGTTTTATAGTTAATAATTATAATAATAATAATAAATTAAAACTAAATCAATCTTATAGTGAATCTAATGTCCGAATCAAGTAATTAAGTATAAAATGAAATCCAAAACATTTTCATTATTAGTAATATTGATATCATTTTCTGCAAACTATTGGATCATTAAATCATGTTTTTGTATAACAAACATGTCTTTCCACCAAAAAATAAATTAAATTAAATATTATTGCAGTCTATCATTTCATACAGCTCTCCATCACTATGGCCTCTCCACTCAATCCAATGATTGAATCCATAGGATTTGTGGCCACAGTTTGCTTTCGAAATGTTTTAATTCCAAAATTGTGTTAAAAATAATTTTCACAATTGTTTCGTTAATTTTGAAAGTAATTATCGATAAATGCTTTCAATTGTTATGTTTTGAGCGATAAATCATTTGATGTCAAACAAGCATTCAATTGTGTTCTCACATCCAATAAGAGTGCAATCATTTTATCTCAATTAACAAATTATTTAAAAAATATTATCAATTAAAACATTTCAAAGGTTTTTGTTATACAAATTATAGAAGCGATGGACAGATATTGTGCCACAATTTCTTAAGTTCAGTTAAGTTAAGCTATTAATTGAAGTAATGGATTAAGTCCGAGTTCGGGGGGCGGAGGGGAGGGGGTATTTTGGCAAAAGAAGACAAATGAAAAAATCAAATCAGAGTACAGTAAAAGAAAAAGCCTTCGCCCCAAAAAGTCTAGGGCCGTATTTAGGCCTATACCCCAATTGCGACCTCTGATTTTATGTCAACGCTCATTCATTTTCGTTACTCCTTATCCTTTCGGGTTGGGGTTGTAGGTCATCAACATCAAGAAATTTTTATATAGTTAGGGGTGATTTCAGTTGTGTCCGAAAACTCTAAGAAATCAATTCAAATGTATTGTTGACTTCAATTAAACTTAATAATAGCCCTTTAATGTCAAGAAAGTAATGAGATATACAAAAAAAATTGATTTTATAGCCTCTTATACTATACTTCGTTTATGAACATAACTTCCAACAAAATTAAATCTCAAATTTGGTTAAACTCTAATAATAAATAACAAAGTTTTCTACTTTTATACTAATATTTCTAAATTCATTTCAAAGTTTATTTTATTTGAATAAACGTTTTTTATATCAAGTCCTGTCTATAGTTTGGAGATTTTTCAGATTTGAGCGGTTTATTTGGTTAACTATATTTTCAATTCAAGCTAGTCATCAATCGTGAACCTCCATTCACTCCTATCCTCCACCACATTCGGGTCTGAGATAAACCCATTCAATGGCACAATTCTTCTATGTGTGATCGCCACGTCTTTCTGGGTCTCCCTCTCGGTCTACGGCCGTTAGGCTCAGACAAATAGACTCTCCGCTGCAGTCTATTTGTAGGCGTTCTCAACACATGTCCAAACCAATGCAACTGAGACTTCTCGGTATTGAGAAGCAGCGGTCGATGTGTCAACACTTGATATCGAAATTAAAAATCCAGTTGTATTGGAGATCCACCCCTCTATCCCTTCCCTATTGTATTACTGTTAGTGTTATAAACAATGTTAAGTATTTATAGTTAGAATAGACATTGCATTCAACACTATATCCGTAACTTTATTTATATTATATTAAAACAAATTCCAAACGAAATCACGATTTCATTCAATTTATTTCTAAGCAATTAATGACTGAGTTATGAAAGAATTATAAAATTGAGTTAAGATTTTAAAAAAGTAAAATAAATTGATTTGAAAATAGAGAGACATTTATTGGTTTAATAGAACTTCTTTGACTGCGACTCTTTGTTGCTCTTATACAAGAGATAACCCAAAATAATACATAAATGCACTGCCATTACAGCAATAAAACTAAAGGAGGAAAGACAAGTCGGCACCGGAGGACAGCCCACAGCCGCTGAAGCCTTTGTATCGATTTTAATGCCAAGAGAGCCCATTTCCTTCTTAAGCACATTGACTCCGTCCCGAACCTCATTTAATAACTGTTGAATCAATTGATTTTGTTGTGCGCTCTGCTGTGCGTCTGCTGTCTGTCCGCTGTTTTGCTGGTTTTGATGCTGTGATTGCATTAATAATGTCTTCAATTCGCGGGACGTCTGCACGACTTCGCGTTGATTCCCAAGGATTGCTTCGACTTCGTGTCTATTCAATGGCAACTGTGCTGTTCCACCAGCGTATTGTTGTTGGTTTGTCTGCACCGGTGCGGCACCCGATTGAACGGCACTTAATAAAGACAATACTCTCTCTTGTCGTCCAACGATTTCATCTAATTTTCGATTCAAATGTTTTACGGCTTCGAACACTTGGCTTTGGCCCTGAAATATCTGCTGGAGTTCACGATTGGCCAAATCGTACTCGTCTTCGGGTGCGTTCTGGTCGTGATCTTTCTTGGCCTCATCGGGATGTGCTTTGAAGTACTCCTCCTTCTGTCGCTCCAACTTGTGTTTGTACTCTTCGTATTCGCGCGCAAACCTCTCCTTCTCTGAGTCAGCAATACCTCCGGTCGGTTGTGATTGAGTTCCGGGCAATTGAAGACTATATGTCAAGAACTTAAGGACGTCGTGGTCGTCGGCCAAACCTCCCGTGGCTGCGGACACACCGAAGTGTCCGAATTGGGGTAAAAATACATTCTCTGCTCTCAAACAGAGTTCATATTCTCCGTCATTATTAGTATTTCCCGAATGAAACATAACGGACAGCACATTCCTGTAGTACTCAATCTTCGCCCGAACCGGAAACGGCTTATTCCTGAAGTCCCTGAGACAACCGGCCATTTGTTGGTTCACACCATCCGTTTGGTGGTCATAGGATTTGGTTCCGTCGTTAATCATAGCCATAATGTAGGGATTGTTCCCTTTATTGTCGTTATCGAAAGAGTCAAAAAACAGGGCCAAACCCTTCCAATTGTCTGCCGCACCGAAAACCGGTCCCTCAATCAGTCGCTCGTCAGTGAACCAGAAGGCCAGACCGTCGGCACCGAGTCGTCCCCTGCCGTTCACTCTGAAGACCAGTTCCACTTCCCACCACTCGAATGTGGTCTTCGTCTTTGTCCAAACCGATCCCTTTTTGCTTCGGAGCGAAGGTGTGATTCTCACCATTTCCTCCGAAGCGATAGCATTGCCATCGTATGTCCAAAAGGGAACGGTTCCGTCCTTTTGTGCCAAATACGGCCCTTTGAAAGAGTATTTATATTCGAACCGCTTGTGCGGCACATCATAGTTGACTTGTTGGCCAAACAGTTCAGTATTGCATAAATTGATTAAAACTATTATCAAAACGTATAACCAATTGGACAACACGTGACCACTATTTCGGTCTAACATTGCTTTGCTTTCGGAGTTATAGTTATGAACACAAAGAGTGAAACAAATAAAACACGTTTTGAGTTCTCTTATTATACCCTAAGTTGTCGTCACTGTCTGTCTGTCTGTGTCTGTGCGCCGACTTTGGCCACACTTTAAGTTTCAATTCTGTTCAGCGAACACAAGCAATCAATGCCTGCATTCAAAGCACACGTCATGAGAATTATTGAAGGATTGAAATAAACAACAATTCTTTACTCCAGAATTCACTTCACATCCAATACATTACGTGTGCTTTAGTCGAGGGTTTCCTTTCATAACTAACTAATGATTTGCACTTAATTTACATTTTTATCGATTAATCGCTGAAAAAAGTCTTAAAATTACTTTAATTATCACTCATTTAAAGACAAAACATTGAAAACATTAATAAAAGTCTTCTTTTGGTTATTAAGAGTTTATTTTTGTTAAACAAATAATAAAATTGAGTGAAAAACGTTTTAAGCAATAGTAAACGTAATTGAGTTGTATTTTTGTACACGTTTTACATGATTTGAGAAATAGTTGCAAAAGTGGTGTCTCTTTAATACACGTCTCGGATATCAATAGTGAATAACAATATTGGTATCGGATTTGACTCTCATTTACAAAACCAATCACTTATAGCAAAGCCATGGCTTCCGAAACTATAAACCAAGTGTTGGGGCAAATGAACGCCACTATCAATGAAACCCTGGCCAACAATGGCACCGAAAAAGTAAAGTCCACTCCCGAGGGAATGCTGTGCGCCTACGGAAGCCTTATTACTATGGCTTTGATTCCAATCTTTTTCGGAGCATTTCGTTCAGTAATACATCACAAACAACAAAAAGTATGATTTTATGCCTAAATATCATCTAAATTACTGACAAATACTCATTAATGCCTTGATTTGCGACTAATGTCAGGAATCGGGAGAACAACCGGAAACGATGTCACACAAAGACGCGGCAATGTTTCCACTCATAGCCAGTGTCGCACTCTTTGGTCTCTATATCTTCTTTAAGGTTTGCCATCAATTGCTTTGAATAGTCATAAACTGATTGTATGCGTATTGACTAACCTATAGTTGTTCTCCAAAGAGTACATAAACCTCTTACTCACCGGTTATTTCTTTTTTCTGGGAGTTCTGGCTTTGGCTCACATATTGAGTCCGATTGTCAACCGATTGGTTCCGAAAGCATTTCCAGTCATTCCCTATCACTTGATATTCAATAAGGGAAGTGACGACACGACTGAGTATTTAATTGATTTCAAGTTTGATTCAAGAGATTTCTTGACTCTTTTGGTTTGTGCGGCGCTCGGAGTTTGGTATCTCTTGAAAAAAGTAATTATTTATTAATGCATTCATTGTTTTGATTAATTAATTTAGTTTTAAATCAAACGATTCAAAACATTAGTCAAAGAATTAGTTTTTAAACTAAAAGTCTGTCAAATAATGTTCGATAGATTCGTGTTTTGGTTTATTCACTGATCGATGGCTTTATTATCGATTCAATAGTTTTATTGTCAATCAATCAATGATTTGAATTATAGATTAACCGAACAATAATTGTTGTATTGATTGTTAGCATTGGATCGCAAACAACTTGTTTGGACTCGCATTCGCTGTCAATGGCGTAGAGTTATTGCATTTGAATAATATAGTCACCGGTTGTATACTATTGGGCGGTCTCTTCGTATACGACATCTTTTGGGTGTTTGGCACTGATGTTATGGTTACAGTCGCCAAATCATTCGAAGCCCCCATTAAACTGGTATTTCCACAGGACTTCCTCGAGAGGGGTGTTTACGGCACTCACTTTGCAATGTTAGGGTTGGGCGATATCGTAATTCCCGGCATTTTCATCGCTTTATTACTCCGATTCGACGTCAGGTAATGCAAAGAACTGTAATCTGTGTTTCTAATTATGTTAACTGTGTTTATAGTCTCAAAAGGAAAGGAAACGTATATTTTTACACCAGTTTTGTCGCTTATATATTGGGTTTGGTATTGACTATAGTAGTGATGGCGTACTTCAAACACGCACAGCCGGCACTACTATATTTGGTGCCCTTTTGTATTAGTTTTCCACTTACCCTCGCTTTGATCAGAGGTGATATCAAAGCACTCTTCCGGTCAGTACTTCACCTCTTGCTTACCCTAACTATTGTTAATCAAAATAATTAAATCTAATGTATTGACAGCTATGAAGACCACCCGTCGGCCGATAAGAAAGAGGACAAAAAAGAAGACAAAGACCTGACGACTAAGTCTAATAAAAAAGAGTCGAAAAAAGCACAATAGTATTGATATATAGATCGACTGTTAATTTAAATTACATAAAAACATATTTATGGTATCGGATGTTGTATTTGAAATCTCTTATTATAATTGAATTACATTTTGAATTAATTTCACTTCTATTCAAATAAATTGATATTTAATTATAATTTCTTATTCTATAATAACTAAGTTATGACTAAAACTGATTGGAAACCAATCGAACCTATAATAAACACTAATTGTCGTCCACTACCCGTCCCGTCCCCTCGTAGTCGTCGTCGGGAACGCCTAAGTGTTCGTTAGACCACTCACTCCTTTGGGGCCAAATGTACTCACCTTTTGATTAAGTAATCAATTAATTGCGTATAAAATGCTAATTCAGAGCACACTTACCAACGAGTTCTCTCCAATTGTGTCTAAACGACCAGAAGATGTAACACCACATCGAACCTGTCATCACAAGCATGTATGGGTAAAGGAATGCCCGGTTCGGCCCAAAGAGTCTCTCCGGATGGCTATAATAGAGATGTGGAGACAATACAAGACAATACAATACAATAGTGTTTACATTAATTAACAATCATTTACTCCGATATAACTCACTATTTATGACTAAAGCCACCACTTTTTCGCGACAACTCTTTACTCAATTCTGGCTTTTTTCTCAATACAAGACATTTATTTGAAACCAATTTATTGAATAAAAATCGATTTAAAGCAATGTTTGCCATAATTGGACTTAATTTTAATGATTATTCAAATATTTGATATCAAAACAAATCAAATCACAAGTTATTGAATGGACTGATGTAAGTGTGGAAAGAGAACTATGCGTTGATGTGAACGCAAAAGCGCTATAAGACTGTAAAGCAGTAGTAAATTGTAGACAACAATCAATGCTTTATTAAGTAATTAAACAAATAATTCTTCAAACTTTAGTAATTTTTACGAAAAAAAATAATATTTATTTATTAAATATCAGTTCACAAGCAGTCGAGTGCCTTAAGGGGTCATAAGCACTAAAATGGGATACAATTACGTAATAAAATGACAATAATTCTGACCCTTTTTATTATAAGTCAATCCTGAAATATATACTTTAAA
>JAQFXN010000859.1:0-18125 GCA_034693365.1 Liacarus xylariae
GGGTGGTAGGGTGGGCGGTGGTAGCATCCATTTCTTTATTAGTAACCTGTGGCTGGGTGGTAGGGTGGGCGGTGGTGAGAGGTGGGTGGAAACGAATCTATATACTCCTTTTTTCTTCGAAAGCGGAGTTAAAAACATACAGTTTCTTCTCTTTTAAAGCTTTAATAGAAAGAAAACTTTACATTCTCGCACTCACTTTTCAGATAACCAATAGTACAATACTAAATAAATTTCTCTATAAATTAGTAAAATTTAATTGAAAACAAATCTTTTTGAAAATTGAATGGAAATAAATTAATTTTAATTGATTTTTACGCCAATAAATAATTTTTTAAACATTAAATTGTGAAAAAAGTTTTAGTACTTTTTATTTAATAAGAATGGCATAACTGGTTATTTAGATTACTTATCAATTACTTTAACTATAATATTGTACAATAGATTCTTCTGCGATTAGAAATAGTGGTTAAAAGTAATATCTTCTGCTCATTCAACAAAAGTGACGATTCATAAGCCCCGAGGCATTCATACTAATGACATCATAACTGGTTTTAGAATAACTTTATTTTACACAAAAATTTTAATCATCTAAAGACGGGGGTCACCACCAGTTTTACATATACACGGCTTCGCTTAGTTTAATACTTAAATTCTTTCTTCTGAATCTAACTTTTAAGAATTATATTAAAAAATTACACAAATATCAAGGTCGCATTTTTGGCCATTTTTTAAAACCTACATTTATTATAAAATTAAATACTAGCTTTTGAATAAAAAAGTGGTATTTTATATTTACAAATAAACAGGGATCTGCAGACTTGAAAATATCAGGACGTTTTTGGTTTCTCCCCCATTTTTTGATCAAAGTTTAGGGGTATCTGTCCATAGACGTAATGTGGCCACCACTAATTCTGTCAGGGAGAAATTCCGATCTTTACCCCCTCTCTGCACATCCCTGCAATTAAAGGAATTTTGAGTGTATTTCAAATAAAATTGTGGTTTTTATGAAAATCGTAATAAATGGTCTAACTTTAATGTCTTCCTGTTTAGTAGGGGTGACCTAAGATCTTACAATGAGCAGATCCGTAATGGTCAGTAAAATTTACGGTTTTTTGCATTCTGATCCATTAGTGACACCAAAAGATGTAAATAAGCAAAATCCTAGAGTGCAGCAGCAGTATAGGTGATAAATTCGAGGGTTTTATTCTTTAAATTTTTATAATTTAACAGTTTGTGCAATCGTCTGGAATTAATTCAAAAGACAATTTATATATATTTGGAAAGCATATGAAGTGACGAATCGAATGATATATGAGAGAGGTCTGACCACCCCCGTCGGTATCACCTCGGCGCTGGCCATTTGCCGCAGAAGGATATTCTAAGCAAAAATAAATTCCTGATAGTAAAAGCTTTCCAAAAATATATATATATATATTGTCTTTTGAATTAATTCCAGACGATTGCACAAACTGTTAAATTATGAAAATTTAGAGAATAAAACCCTCGAATTTATCACCTGGACTTGCTTTGCCTTTTGGTGTCACTAACGGATTAGAATGCAAAAAACCGCAACTTTTACTGGTCAGTACGGGTCTACTCATTGTTAGTCAGAGGGGGTATAGGGAACTGATAAGAGCCTCAAAGTCACAGGGGTTATAGAGAAGGGTATTGCGCACTTGCACAATTTAATTTTAAATGACGTAATTTAACAGAATTTCACCAAATTGAGCAAGAATTTGACAAAATTCTATTATTTTTCTAAGAATTTCACAGAATATTCCGAAAACGGCGCCTTCTGCGCCGTTTTCTCAAAATTTCTATAGGAGGAAGTAGCTCACGAGGTATCGGCCAAAATCTCAGGGGGGGGGGAGGTTAAGG
The DNA here is from genome assembly GCA_034693365.1 of Liacarus xylariae. Taxonomy (NCBI): domain Eukaryota; kingdom Metazoa; phylum Arthropoda; class Arachnida; order Sarcoptiformes; family Liacaridae; genus Liacarus; species Liacarus xylariae. Next base: position 1,879 of record JAQFXN010000859.1, read on the forward strand.
CTGGACCTCCCACTTTGCGCATCCCTGCCTACTGTTTAGCTTAAAAAAGTACAGTTTGTGTACAGTAGAGCTGGTGATCCCTATATTTGAGGTAATTAACTTTCATTCAGGAATATTTTAGAGGAATTAAAGAACAAAAAACAAATTTTTTTAAAAAGAAGAAACAAAAAACAAGTTTTCTTCACGAAAAAAAAGTTAAACCGATTTTCAATAACTTTCACTCTTTTGTGAAACATTTTCCTTGAAATACATTTGTTTAAACAGAGAACGGATTGTTTTCACATTAGACGAAGACCTTGACTCACGCCCTCCGGTTCCCCAATTTTAGTGAATTAATGTTAGACATTGAGCTATAATAATAATAAATTAAGAATTAAATGAAATCATTTCTGTAAAAATTGCCTAAAAGTTTTGAAAACCGTCTCAAAAACTCATTTTTATGGTTTCAATAGTACAGTATATCATCGCTTAAAATATCACATTTTTGCAGTTATGCATCACTTGAGATAAATTCTTAAGCTATTAAAAAAAAAAATTTTACTGTCTTTTCTGCGTTCAGTAATTTATTAATACTTTTTTTTGAATAACTATTTTTCGTGTATTATATATAAAATTTTATATTTTATCATTCGATTCAAAATGATTTCATTGAATTTTATTATTAAAACATCCAGAGGATTTTCTGACAAATAGCTTGATATTGAAAATACTGTATATTATCGGTAGAAGAGATCAATTTTATATCAAATGTCACATTAACTTAGCCTTCGAGAGAATAATCGACTGAATATAAATACAAAAATTTAAAAAAATATTTTAAAATAATTAATAAATGCTAAATAGGAATTAATTTTCAATTAAAGATTCAATTTCTTGTTCATCTGAGACAATGAATCAGTTGTTGTTTGACATTGCGATCAAAATAAAAACAGATTATTCACTGACAAACAAAATTAATATCCCTTTTGCGCCTATATTTGGAATTTTAATGACAAATAACTAATGTTTTTAATGGATTTATATACAAGAAAGTAGTCGTAGAATAGATATAATATTTATTTATTGCATAAAATGTTTATTTTTACTAATTTAACGAATTTGTCGAATAAAGAATATGTGCTTTACTCGACATAATGTAATTAATCATTAGAATAGAGTAACTGTAGAGTAGTTTCCAATGATTTAGAGTACAGTATAAACCATATGATGTGATTATTTCGATATACAGTGCAGTGTTTTTATATAAAAAAAATTGTTTTTCTTCTTTTTGCTATATTTTATGGTCAGATGTGGTTCGACCTGTTTTTCAAGCAAACTATATATTTTGTTGGATTTGATGGCATATGCGCTGAAAAAGCGCTTCCGTTGAGGATAGCATTCATTGCTGACAGTATATCAACGATTATATCATACGATGACTTCAACTGAAAGCTTTTCAATTGGAACCAAACCTAACTGTTCTAAAGCCTAAGTTTTGGTGAGTGTCTCCACTATTTCTACGCATTTGCCGCAACTTTAATGAGTTGTTTATGTTATGTCAGTTCGTTTTAGGGTGTGCTTCGTTAGCAACATTGCATACATTGCATACACACATACATACAATTACTAATATTTTGGTACGAATTTTGCTTTAAATTTATACGAAAACTCATAAGATTTAGAGGACTTCTAGTTATTTAGTGAACGCTTTTGAATGAGAGTTAACATTGAAAGTGAAGGCGTGAGACAAGAGAACTAACGAAAGCAATACTTTTACAATTTGTGGGACTTGTTATTCACTGTTGTGTTCACTTATCCTTCACTCGTCTCTACTGAACCTCAAAATCAAAATTCAACAAATATTTAAATAAAACAAAAAATTAATCTATAATTCCAAACATTTGTGTTCATCAAAGATATTATCTAAAAGTTTTAATACGTTTTTAGTGTAAGTTTTGATTTTATGAAAATTCAGAATTAATTGTTCGCTATTTTTAGAAAGTGTTATAAACTTTGAATGTTTTGATAGTTTGTTGTTTTGTAGTTTCGAGCACTTGTGACCAAATATGCCACAGAGTAAACATCTTAATTACTATGGATTTCTGGGACTCTTCGTTGCCGTGAGTTCTCTTCTCTTTCTTTTATTTCTTCTCTAATATTGAACACAATATTTAAAAATAACAATCATTTTTCTTAATTACTAATCAATCAATTTGTGAATATATATATCAATTAAAGTAAAGATGATTTATTTCTAACACATAATAACAATGAACTCATTTCCTATTTCTTAGAACTTTAAAGTATTTATAGTTATAATTATGTTTTAAAATATAAGTAGATTTCGCTTTCATTAGTTGTGAAACTAATCCAAAAGTTTATATCAAAATCATATAAAAATAGTTTTCATAATAAAACAAAAAATAAATTACAATATATTAAATTGAAATTTTAAATTCAATTGTCTTTTACGCCAATAAATAGGAATAATTGAATATATTATTAATTTTGCAATTTTCTCAATTGGGTTCAGATATTTGAATAAATAAGTTATTTAAACCATTTATTATATAATCGATTATTAAAAGAAATTTATTGTAGAATTTCTAATCGATATAAGAAACCTAATAAAAACAAATCATTTATATCAGATTTAATCATTTGATCGCATAAAACATTAATCATTTTTGTAATATATTTAATGCATAATTTAGGAAATTTCCACACAATTTGTATTCATTCCTATGACATAACTATTTTTCTGCGAATTAAGATGTTATTTATCAGATCTTAATTTCCAATTCCAGTTATTTAGACCAAAATGTTTTGAATTTAGAAAGTTTTTTATCAGCAGATATGAATTTATATCATATATATTTAGATTATTTGTTCTAATATTTATTAACACAAAACAAAATTTAAGTAAAACATAAGCGAATTATTTAATTGTCTTATAGTTAGCATCTGTGGCCTCGTTCTTCATTCTGAAGAACAAAGACTGCACAATATTCACTGGCGATGAATACCCCAAACTGGAGATAATCCAAATCACCGGAACCATTACGGGCGGAATCTTATTCCTATTGAGCTTTTTCAATATCGCAGGCATTTTATATGACATTAAAATTTTATTCTTCGCAGCGATTGGTATATAAGCAGACAATTAAAAATTAAATTAATAGTTAAGTAAATGAATGCCTTGTTTTCAGTGGCAATACTAATAGTCGCTGGAGTGATGTTTTGGGGCGCTTTCATTGCATTCTCTGAGCCCTGCACTGGAATACTTGGAGGATTCAATTCATCAGTTTTCGATAAAAATGCATTTAAGGCCGAAGACGGAGAGAACATAGCAGTTCTGGTTCTGGACGTCTTGGCCGGAATGATGCTCACATCCATTGGCTTCACATTCGGAAAACGCCTTTAAAAAAGATCTCATTTTTCATTTATTTACTCTTTTTTCAAAAAATACATAATTATATACTGCTTTGAATCGCATCAATATTTTAAGCTTTAAAAAACAAGAATTTGAGCTCTACTAATACAGTAGTTCGGGTTCTTTTTTAAAAATACTGTAATTCATATACTCTATAACTGTTATAAAACAAATTGCAATGTGATTAGTGTCGCGACAATTGACGTCCATTTAAGTACACGAAAAAAGTGCACAAAAAGTCTTGTATTTTCGTATTTAATGCTTAAATTAGCGTTAGTTAACTCACTGATAGTCTAATAAGAGAAGAGAAGCCCTATTTATGATCGCAATAATCGATCGATTTCTTGCGTTTTTAGCTTCTGATATATTAATGTCTTAGTGTTTGACTCTTTTGCCTAATAATAGAAAAACAAACTGTCGCTGACTTAACATTATTTGATCTTTTGGTGTCTTGTATTTGTATTTAATATTATTAATATTTCTATAAGAATTCAAATTGTATTTTAATCACAATTTTACTAAGTTTTGAAATAATTAATGATATATTTCACACATCCGTCTAAATAAACAAATTTTAAATTAAATGATTTGAGACTCAAAGTAAAACAAAAACTGTCAAAATATGCTTTAAATTTCGTTAGTCTTTAGAATTTTTTTGATTGTTTTACGTTTAAATATATAGTTATTTAACATTTAGTATATATTTTTGTTAATTTCTATCACTTTATTCTAATTATATATTAAAAAATTTAATGTAATCTCAATTAAATAAAATACAAATTAATGAAACGATAATTTTGTTGATTTATATATTCTTTGAAATATTTATTACTTATATAAAGATATAATTTCCATTTGAGGCAACTTTTGGCTGAAAAATTGATATTTTCATTAATTTATTCGCAAATGAGATAACTGAGTGAAGTCTTCAATGATTTAAGATATGATTTCATGAATTATTAAGAAATGATTAATAAAAATTTTGGAATGCATTCAAAAACATAATTTATAACTTATTTTGTTTTATATCAGTTTTAAAATAAAACAAAAGGAAATTGCATTCAATTAAACTCTAATAAAAACGCTATTTTAGGAAATTTTTAACAAAAGAGGCGAACATTTTCTTAAAAACTAAATTTATATTCGACCTAATGTTGGGGTTATTGCTGATGGTATGCCCTTATTTCGCCAAACTTTTATCTGTTTCGTCAAATCGATAATTGAAGAGCTCCTGCAATAATGTGCTATCGTTTGTGTTTTAACAGAATATCGCAAACAAAATTGGAGATCAATAAAAAATAACAATAGCCCTACACTCCTGGTTATTATTTAAACATTATTATATATTATATAATACTATAATAGTATATGAAAATGAGCTCTATTTTCTTCATCCATCCAGGCCTGTCAAGCTAACTAGCCCTGAACAAAACTAAAATAGTCGTAAAATTAAGACAGGCTATACAGTATCTTGTTATTGCATACGCTCTTTCAGTTTATAAAGTTATCAGTTTATAGATAAATGTTGAAATTATTACAGTTTAATTAATCTACAATAATTGTTATTTGTCAATTTAGAATAGATTAAGTCTGTTTAGGTCTCGTTAAGCGCAGTTACGACCAGATTTAAATGAATGTCTCAGGGGTAAAAATGTCCTGTCCTTAAAATAAAGAGTATTTTCTATAGGATTTAGGAAAAGACATTCCTACCTCTGGTACTTTCATTTGGCAAAGGTGGTATATTAAGTTATTTTATTATACATTGAGTTAAATTAGGTTAAGTTGTATTAAATAAATGTTAAATTAATTTGCAATTACGGTAACATTTCATATCGCAATTATTAATTACTTTAATGTATGAAATATAAACAAGTACAATATATTCCAACAAATATTATAAAATGTTATTTTCTTGAATGAAATTTGGCGAAACACAGGTCTTAAAATTGATTTGGCGAACAGTACGGAACCATTATTGACTGATTTTACTAAAAGTAGTCTTCAATGGCTATCGAAAGAGCAAAGAGCACAAGCATTTCCCGTATCCTTATTATACTTAAAGAATATTATTTAATAAAGAGCTATGGATTGCGTGTTTGAACTACTATTCAAAGAAATGATCCAAATGTCAAACGATGTCAAAGAATTGATAATAAAATTAAGGGAAAATCAAAACGTTTTAGAAAAATTAGGAAAATGACGACAAATATATGCAATTAATTAATTTGAGCTAAAATAATATTTTCACTTTATTAATAACTCTATTGAAGGCTACGCTCAATAAGGTTTTAAACCGATTCTAATTGTGATAATTGAATATAAAATTTTAGAATATTTTATATTTATTAACCTTTAAGTAGACTTCAAGTGCATTAGAAAAATGTAATTTCAAATACAAGCGATTTATATTCAAACAAAACTATTGAATACTTGAGGCAAACATTAATCTAATGGAGAAATATTATAATTTGAAGATATATTCAAATAAAGAGAATTAAATGGAAAGCATTTTTGCTCTCATTTTAGTTAAAATGTATTATTAATTATAAGCGAATGGAAACAAAACAGAAAAAATAGAACAATCGTTAAACAGATTTCCTGTGGATTATGACTGAATCGATGTATTTCTGCAAAAGTCGACCGAAATTTTATTCACTGTTTTGTCAATATTTGGAAAAACAATTTCTATAGAAATTCTATATTTGAACGAAAGAAAACATACAAAAGATTTTTCCTGTAATTTAATTTTATTCATTTCATTACATTATTATTTCATGATTTCTAAAAGTCAACATTTTTTTATAGAAACACAAATCAATTTAAAGCTGTGTTCAGAGTTTGGCATTATTTAAGGCTAAATAATAAAAAGAATAATAATAATTGTTTACATAATTATAGTGTTTTCTAAAAAAGGAAAAGATTTAAGAGTTAAAGAACACAAAAATCGATATTAATTTCAGGTAATTTGGAAACAGAAAAATCATTTATTATTTATGACTTGTGTTAAAGTAATAGCTATTAAAGTGTTTGTTATAATTAAAATAATTTAATAATTAAATTGTGGTTTAAATAGAATAGAATCACAAAATCAATTAATACCTGAAAATGTGATTTCAATCAAACATTCATTTGTAGACATTTAGCGAATAGAGATGTAGTGATGGAGTAGTGCTTTCCCAACAAAGCAATGTTGACATACAATACAATATATTAAATTCGATTAATCAGTCACTTATATCACTGGCAGTACTGCGATGTGATTGTGGACCAGGACTTGTACTACTTGTGCTACTCTTGAATTGGCTTTGGCATATAGGACAGGGACCCCCCAAATGGAGGTCTAATTGTAGGGTAGAATTGTGTTTAATTCCGTAATCACTAAGAGTGCGCAGATCTGCCAAATCCCTGCCCTCCATGAGGAGTCTCTGATCGCACGGGGAAATGCCCTCCTGTTCGTGGATCTTAACCTTCACTATTTCGATCGTTTCGCTCGGATCCACCTGTACTTCGATTGTCTTATTGGACAGAGTTTTCACAAATATCTTCATTCCATCCCTGAGTCTTAAGACCAGATGTCTTAGAGATTCTTTGTGTATATTATAAAAACTCAAACTTTTTTGGTCTTCGAGTTGTAGTCCCGCGAAGAACAGCAACTGTTGGTCAATAGGAATCGCTTCGATTGTATTGATTTTCTCTTTAACGCTCTCTATTGTGTCGATTATCAACACTTCCACTGTTATGACTGTTCCATAGAATGTTATGTTCAGACTCTTGTGTTCACTGGTCTGAGAGGCGACACAAGCCGTGGACAACGAAGACGAACAGTGAGGATGTGGTGAATGAGGGAATGGATGCAAATGATGGAAGTGTTGGTGCGATTGCGAGTCACTCATCGAAGCACACATTTCTTTGTTTCGTTTAGTCGACAGGTCTTTCCAACTGCTGCCCGAAGGCCTCTTCCGACCGATGCCGTGACCTTTGGAGACATAGCCGTCGCTCCGGTAGTCCTCGTCATCCTCTTCGTTGGTGTCGTATTGTTTTTGGATCTGTTCTAACGTGTGCTGCAATCGATTGATTTGATCGTTCAATTGATTGAATTGTCTCTCGTGTTCAGAGATGTTCTCTTCGTGTAATCGCTTACTGTTCTTCAGTTCGTTGATCTGTTCCTCGTGTATGCGTTTACTTGTCTTCAATTCATTTATCTGTTTTTGTTGATTATTAACTAATTCTCTTAAATCGGATAAACAGTTATGTTCTTCCACTTGATTTCTAAGGAGTATAAGTCCGCACCCCTTCTCACAAATTATTGGTTTGTATGGATTGAAATCACATTCATTACAATGGGTTTGCAATAATTCCAGTTTTATTACAGAATTACAGCCAAACGATGCTATAAATACATAAAAATAATTACAATTACTTTCATTTTATTTTGAACTAAAAATTGTTTTTAAACCCAATAATCAGTAATGCATTCAATAATTGTTTTTTAGATTAAGTGCAGAGAAAAGTTAAAATTAGAAGATATGTTCTTAAAATAAAAAACTAATGATTTGATCAAAAAAATATAATTTTAGTCAAAGACTAACGTTTGGTAACAATAGTTGTTTGTAATTATGTTATACAGCATTAAAAATCAATTTTAAAAACAAAAAAATATTAAAACGTCTGAAATGATTGCGAAACAAATATTAGATAACTATCGAAAAAACAAAATAATTATTATTGACTGAAAAGAAATAACAATAAAAAGTCTGGATTACATCTGAGCTTATATTACATTATTCTTAAAAACCAAATAGCAATTAACGAAATCTAAACCAAACCAAAGGCTCAAAACCTAACGTTAATTATTAAATATTTAAAATCCTTGTATTTCAATAATTCATACAAAATGAACAAAAATACAATTCAATGACACAATAATTAGTAATTTTGATGCAATCAATCAATTGTTAAGCACAAGCAGTCTTACAAAACAAGTCTTTTTTAAGAGCTATAAAAATGAGTAATAAAATTAATGCAAACCGTATTCGCATTTTATGTCTAATTTGGCCAAAAAGTTTCGGAGAACTCGTGGCGCAGGTTTGAGATCAGTAGAGTTGAGGAGTTGTCGATCGACGGGACAATTGTTTTGTCTTTGAAGCCATTCGTTGATACAGTCGTTGCAAAATGTGTGCTCACAGTCGGGCGCCTGAACCGCGTCCTCCAGTACTGAACAGCATATCTGATAAACAATTAGACAATTATTGGCAATCGATTGGAGACAAAGAGTGAATCAATTGGTGATAGACTTACCGGACATTTGAGTTCGTCGTCGACTTCATTCTCAAAACGAGTCAAATCGTAACCCATTTTTCAGTCAAATTAAATAAAAATCTCTTTTATTTGTATTAATTGTACGAAATATTGAAAAACAAATCACAAAAATTGTTAATCAGTTTAGAGTCGAAAACATTTGTGTTTAATGTTATTAAAGACACGAAAACAATAAAAAATAATATCAAAATATGAGTCAATAAAAAGTATAACTAATTATAAAAACGTAAAACTAATTAATTTATAATTACATTCAATAAAAGCCAATGTTTTGAATGAATTTATTTTTAAAAATCAAACAAATCTTTTCATTCAGTGATTCAATGGTTTTGTTCAATAGTTTTCACACAAAATAAAACTCTATTTTATTAAACCATTTATTGGTTGTTGTGTTGAATCCGAAGACAATTTGTTTATAATTAAGTCGAGTATTGATTGAAAACTAATTAAATAAATATTTGATTAAATATCGGTTGAAAACAGTTATTAACAAAAATAAAATGATTTAAAGAGTGATTCAAAGGTTCAATACATACACTCAATACCACTCATTGAGTAGTCTATAGTTTTGTATTGATTTCCTTCAGAACTCAACACAATCTATGATAAAAAGCATTCAATACGTAAATAACGTGACGTTAAGGAGGAATGGAGTGAATCAGTGGAGCACTGGTTGTCGACTATCTGTACATAAATGCAAACTAAGGAATACAAATGTTTGCCTGCGATGAGAGGGACGGGTAGTTTGCGTAGACATCACTGCATCCTATTATTGTCGATGTAATTGAGTTTGTGTTGGTTTATGTGAAGTCACTGCAGGAGTGAGTGCACAGGCAGTACAGTAGAGGCTATAATAGAGGGTTGTGTATGCAGTGGTGTCTAACAATGCGATAAGAGCTCCGACCGGTTATTATATATTACGTAACCCTTGAGTACAACTAATTGAATGAGAAATTAATATAAATTCATATCAAATGATAGGACAGAATAAGTGATTGTATAGAAGTATAACATTTAATATGACCTGAATTGCAATCAATTGACTCCAAACCGGTCTAAACTCAACTCTAAGACTACATTAGATTTAGTGTTGAATGAGTGATAAAATTATGTCATTCTATGCGATAAGGATTAGACTCTAGTCTGTAGACCAACACATTGTTGACATACCTGTGCTGTACACACATGAATGCAACCACTATTTGGAAGATTGCGAACCGCATTCAATGCATTCAATATCCTGTTTAATCACATTTATTAACAATCAAATCATCTTAAGTTAATTTGTTTTATAATACAATTATAACTAATTGTCTCCACTTTTCGATTCAAACTCTAGAGACTGAGAGACAACACATTCTTTACTATTGATTTGTTTTACTTTTTTTGGTAAAACATTCACAGAATAAGTCTAAACCGGGGAATAACCAAATGTGGGTTCAATAAGAGGGCATTTTGGCCTAAATAGGAAAATCGCATCAATGATACATCAACACACTCTTCCCCTGTAGTTCCCCTCTTCCCCTGTCTTCCTTCGGTTACACCCAAAAGATCGAATCCCAAAAAGTCGAAAATATTTTCCCCATTAAATCGATTCCCAAAAAAGTCGAATATTTATGAGAAAAAGTCCCAAAAAGTCGAAAACATCCTTTCATGTGAATGAATTGAAGTCAAATGTAAAATATTTAAAGTATAAAAATATTTTGGATTTTAAGTTCATTTATTCGTAATGAATCTGATAGTGAAAGGAGATAGAAATCACTGTAAGGCCAAGCATGTTGGATTAAATTATTTCATTCTGTTGTCTAAAATGGATAACAAATGCTTAGAATGGGTTTTTTGTAATAATTTTTCATATTTAATTTATACTCTGTATATAAATAGTATATTTAATTATTTTTATAATTGATGCTTGGTTAATTGATAATAATAACTAGTAATTATTATCTCTCAAATACTGTATTTCAAAAATTGGTCATATCAAAAAGTCTCTGTATTTGTATTTTTCGACTTTTTGGGAATTCGATCTTTTAGGGTGACACCTTTCCTTCAGAGGCATAATGGATTCAGATCAGGGATGTTTTTACAATAACAATTTATATACATGTATAATCAGGGTGACAGTTTTTCTGCTCTAGGGAGGAATGGAAGAGGTAAAAGTCCTACAAAATAACACATTTCTTGTTAAAAACAGGTCTTTTGAGTGAAGAAACAAGTTTTAGCAATAGAACATTCACTTTTAAGTTGAAACTGATTGTGTAAAGATGTTTATGCAAGTGATAAAGACAAATTCTTTAGGAAGAATTTTGTTATTCTAGATAAAAATTTTGAAACTTCATTAAATTATTCATTCATTCATTTTCATGAACGCCTTTTGTACCTTTCGGTGTAGGCGTAGTGACCGAATGCTATGCGTCATAGTGTCTAATGCACTTTGTCTCACTCCTTCTAGAACAAGTGACGAGCTCATTGCTAGCAGTGAAGTGAGAACAACTGAGAGCGATATTAGTTGAAAAAAGTCTAAATAAATAGACTCCCTTACTGGGCTCGAACCAGTGACCTTCACCCAGTAGAGCGGCCACCATGCCTACTGAGTTACTCCGCTCTCTACCTTCATTAAATTATCAAAATTAAAAGGTGGAAATTGGATAAAGTATAGCATACTGTAGAGTGCAAGCAGTATCTGTAGACTAATTCTGAAATCTGTATAGTAATTAGATCTACAAGGATAACCAAAGTTAGCAAGGCCACCGAAATGGCTTATGAAAATTTTAAACTTGCAAAAATTCCAAGGTTTAGAAGTTATTTTTTTTATAACTATTAACTGAATGATAATCAGATACCCATAGCCAACCAACTCTAATATTTTTTCAAAAAAAAATTAACTCAATAATGGGAAGGTAGTTTTTTGTATGGCTTACAGCAACATGGAGGGGGCGGTTGCAGAAAGTTATACAAATCTAGCATTCTATGATCAATTCTTTAGTCAAGGTATTATCAAATAGGCCAAGTGGTTCAGGAGTTAACATTCCATTTTCAAAAATTCACTGTGGCGCCCCGGTGAACCGGCGCCCCGCCTTTTGTTTATTGGGTCAAAATGTTCAGTATGCATTTTAGTTAAGTATTGCTTTACATCCAACAAGTAAGTTAGGTATAAATTAGCAAATTATTATTTTGGTTAAAAAAAATTAAAAGAAATTATTAAAAATTTATCGGACCATGGAGGATTTGAATTATTCTTATCCCTTGTTGAAATCTAGTACATGATGTAATACTGTAGCAAAAAGTTTCTATTATAAAATACATATTTCGAGGATTATATGACTAAAAGAGGAGATAACAAACTCGTTTTGTCTGTTATTCAAAATAAAAACACTTTGGAGTCATCAAAACCATATCCTTTAATAAATACTTGTTTTGCCTGACATTTAGATAAAAAAAACTATTCTATACAACTCTTTCAGCACATATACATTTGGAATTAGGAAAGTTTTTCCAATCAGAAATGAAAAGAGTGCCAAAAGTGTGTCAAAACAATCAATTATTGTCTTGAATTAAGAGGATTTTTATTTTGTGGGAATATTTGTTTTGTCATCAATTCGTAGAAAATACCAGTGCTCTTGAATCAGGGATGAGCAAAAGAAAAATGTCAGGAGGTATTCCGGGCTGTGACGTCACAAATTTCCCAAAGGAAGGGGTATTTTGAAATCGTCAAATTCTTGCATAATTTAGTTTAAAATGTTGCAAGTTAACAGAATTTCGACCAATTCTGCAGGAATTTATTAGAATTTCACAGAATATTACAAAAACGGCGCCGTTTTCTCAAAATCTGCAGGGGAGGGAGGGGTACCTCACGAAAGACCTATAGGAGTCTCGGCCAAAATCACAGGGGGTATTACCGGTTTTACCCCCTATGCACATCCCTGTTTTGATTACAGAGTAGATTAGAATTGAGAATTTAAATTGAAAATTTTTAATTTAATTTAATTTTGTTTACAGTAGTTTGGTTTACAACAAAACAAATGTATAGAATTGAATAATTAATTGTCAATTCTATATAATAAAAATATTTGTTTTGTCTGTCTGTCAGTCACTGCCTATCGCTGTTTCAATAATATGTTAAATCAAAATTGAATAAGAATTTAGTTTTATTATAATTAGGGAATTAAATGAAGTTTAAAGACATGTTCTAATTATTTATGGTTTTGAACACAGCTTTTCAAAATATGCACCTTTAGGTCAAGTGGACAGATAGGCTATTAAACAACTAAAGCATTACATATTTACGAACATTAATAAGTTTTTGATTCGCATACAGAATAAAACTGCTTTAGTGAACAGGTCATCGAGGTTTGGGGCTTATAGAAAATTTACGGTTAAAAAAATGGTGTTTTCGGTGTAATTTATTTCAGAAGAATTTCCAAATGAGAGCTCATTGAATATCATTTTTGTCAGATGGGGTTATTTAATGTCATTCTGTTTAGAATAAGTAAATTAGAATTTATTGTTCAAAATAATCAGTTATAATGGTTCCGAGCAGATGTAACAGTTAGCCGATTTCACCCGGAAACTCGATTAAAAGTTGTTTAGATAATGCAATTATTATGCATTTTAATCAATGCTTATATTATGAAATGCATACCTATTGTGAAGAGTTATTATTACTTGAAAAAATAATTAAACTACCAGTACATATATTAAGCTATTATTCTTTATTCTGATATATTCTATCATTTACCATGTATATTGTATATAATGCGCATATGAATATTTCAAAAATTTATGTTTTTTGCTCAGATAATGCGCACCTGGCGTATAATGCGCACTAAAACTTTTAAAACCTAATGTCATTCAAATACATGTTAATAAATTGTATAGTCTGACAAATATCTTTCCTTACAACTGAGGTAGCCAAGGTTGGTCGAGTCAGAAGGGGCGAAAGGTGGTGATATTTTGTGTAAATATTTCTCAAGAGTCACCGGGGTGTATAGTCAAAGGAAAGAGGGCGCAAGGTTAAAATGAAAATTTTTGCCGAGCCGCAAAGTCAGGAGTGTATTTTGTAAAATCTCAAACTGAGATATTTAGGTACTATATCTCCTTGGCTACCCCAGCTTTACACTTAGATTATATGTCGAAATTGCTTAATTCTTATACAACTAAACGCAAATTAGATCTTCTTCAGAGAGTTCTAAGTGATGGAACACCATATTGGCCTACATTTGAATCTGATCTCAATACATGTGTGTTAAATGAGAGGAAAACTGACCTAAGGATAGGATATTAGACTATCACCTTAAAGGCGAAAGAAATGTCAAATAACAAATTTTACAGAAACTCTTTAACAATAAAATTTCAAAAAAATAACTTTTTCTTTCATATAACGTGTATCTACCGTATAGTGCGCACCTATAAATTTGTGCAAAAAATCACTTTTCTTCAGATAATGCGTGCATTATATATCAATAAACAGGGTAATTCAAATTGAAAATAGAAGTTAGTTTAATATGGATGTTCAATATGGGTATAGCCAAAATACCCCCTTCCCCGAAAAAATACTAAATTTTTACTCTCTGTGAGGAAGACAAAACAAGCAATTTTTAATTTTCCTTGTAGCAATTTTAAGTAAACGGCGCCAAAATAACAGAATTTTGTCACATTCTTTCTATATTTAGTCATGTTTTGTTAAATTCTTACAGAATACGTCATATTTTGCCTGAATTCTGTCAGATTCTGTTAAATTAAATTCTGTTAGAATTTGACGATTGAAAAATACACTTGCCTGGAAATGCCGGCTGAATTTACATTATTTACTCAAATTTTTCTGTCTGGAACTGCCCGAATCCGAAATACACTAGTTATAACTTATTAGTAATAACTTATTACATAATTTTTTTATTATGGGAGTTGAGTTATCGTCATTATTATTTACTTTTGTAAATTATAAAAATGTCCAAGGTCAATTGCGAGAAAGGCATATCTTTAGGCGATAGCTTAGTGTTCGAAATAATTTTGCACTAACATGCTAATCCATAATTTTGTTTTTACAGATATTCTATTTCGATAACTCATTGAACTCATATTTGAAAGAATTTATTCCTCGACTCAAATCTTGATATTACGTAGTGATGGTCTTTGTGGCTCAAATGTAGTAAATGGATGATTGTGGTAATAGATCGAAATTAAAGCTGGTTAATTTAAAATATGAATTATTTAGATTTTAATAAAATTGTTTTCTAGTTTTTTACTTTAAAAAATTTAACTGATTTTTAAAAATCCATATTTGCCTATTGTCTTATGTAACCTATTAGGATACTTGAACTCAAAGTGACATTCAGCATTTTTATTCTGAATATCGAATAACTTTTAAAATTAAATGCAGTTGTAGTTGGTTTTCTAGAAAGCTGTCTTTATTTAAAAGATATTTAATTGTCGAAATATATTGACTATTGAGACACTGCACTAAACAAATTATGGATGTAATATATGTAGTGCATAACGGATTCGGGCAGATCCGGGCAGACCGAAAATTTCGAATAAATAAAGTAAATTCGGCGGGCATTTCCGGGCAGATGTATTTTTCTATAGTCGATTTCTTACAAAATTTAATTTAAAATGACGTAATTTAACAGAATTTTGACTAATTCTGCAAAAATTTAACAGAATGTGACGGAATTCAGGCAGAATTTGATGTATTCTGTAAGAATTTTAAAAAATCTTGATTTCAAATAGATAGAATGTGACAAAATTTCGTTATTTATCCAAGTAATATTCAATAATTTAAATAGAATTGTTAGCAAAAACAACGCCTTCGGCGCCGTTTACTTAAAATTGCTATAAGGAAAAAATTCCTTGTTTTTTTCTTCGTCACAGAGGGTGAAAGTTTGGTAATTTTTCGAGGAAGGGGTATATTGGCTATACCCACATTGCATATCCCTATTAAACTGACTTCTATTTTTATTTTGAATTAAATGATAAAATATGTCACAAATGCCAGAGTTTGACAGGCTTACAGAATTTAATTAAAAATAACGTAATTTAACAGAATTTCGACTAATTCTGTAAAGATTTAACAAAATTTGACCAAGAATTTAGCAAGAATTTGATAAAATTTTGTTATTTTATAAGATTATAGACAGAATATTCTAAAAACGGCATTTTACAATTAAGAGCCACAAACTAACATGAGTTTATAAAAATATATGCATTGTATTAAAAGGGAGGCTTTGCTTATTGTGCACACAGAATGTACAGGATGGAGATTAAGTGACTATCGAATAAAAAAATGTTATTTCTCAGAAAGTACAAGAGATAAAAAATATAATTCCAATGACATATTATAGAGAAACTGTGGGAGTTTTTGTGGTGAAATTTTTGTATGTCTGTCTTTACTAACAATGGAGGCGTAAAATAGTTTGTAATTTTTCAAATAATGACTAGAACAGGCCTTGCCTTGAGGTTAGAGATTTGATTTTGAGCTGTTGTTAAGTGACACTCTAAAAGTTGTGCCATAAACGTA
>JAQFXN010000860.1:0-18123 GCA_034693365.1 Liacarus xylariae
ATGTAGAACTAATCTTGAAATTATTACAATACTTAAAATAAACTGGTTAAATTTTAAGACTATCTTCAGAATAACTTAGATGGTGTGCCATTTAATTTCTGGAAGACTGTAGAGTTTCTGATATTCTGATTCATTGATTGCAAATATATTTCCTTGAATTTAAAGATAAGTCAAAACTACGATTATTTGCAAGAATTTGCAAGATTGAAAAATCTAAATTCAATGTTAATTAAGGACTTTGTCATCATTAATAAAACATATGGACATTCGATGTATTGATATATGAAGTAGTATTTCAAAATCAAAAACAAATCTTTTCATCTCTTTCTTTTCTTTTCTCTTGAAATCGTGTCTTTTCTTAGCTTTGACTGCAGTGTACAGTAATAATCAAATAAAGTTCATGAGATTCATCAATGAATTTATAACTTATATTTTACTGAAACTTAATTGATTATTACTGTATACTGCAGTCAAAGCTTAAGAAAAGAAAAGATTTGTTTTTGATTTTGAAATACTACTTCTTATATGTATTAATATGTTTTTTAATGTCTTGAAAATAGTTTATTTGATATTTTAAAGATTAATGTTTAAGGAATGTAATTCACAGATTGAATGTTCAACAGTTAAGTGTTGGCTTAAGTGGTTTTGCTTAATGAAAATACTTAAGTAATCGATAAACAAATAGTTTATTTGGCAAAAAAACGACTTTGTATTAAAGGAAAGATAATTATTAAAACAATGTGGGAGTTGGGAGTCAGGAGTTAAGTGTTTTCAGATTATTTTCTGATTTCAAATCAAATAATTCAATAATTCAGGAAAAATGTTGACTATTAAAAAATATTGCATTAATTAATTCAGTTTCCATATAAGCGTTGACTTTATAAGAAAATTAATCTTAAAGATTGTTTATTGAGTGATGGCTTTGGGTTAACTTAAATAATTAAATTCAATTTTTTTTGGTAAATTATATTTATTCTCTTAAAATAATATTTTTATAGATATTTTACAAAATTTTGATAATTATTACATTTCTTTTAATATACATTTTTGGTCACAATTATAGCGTAAAAACTATTTTACAAAATGAAATATAAAATTCTACAATAATTTCTTTAAGAATATGATATAAAAGCAGAATAAGTGCACTAATAATCACAAAATTAAGGGCGATTTATAAAGAAGAGTTTCGTATGAATGATAAAAATTATCAAAAAATGTTTTCAAACGATGATTTAATGCAGAAACAGATTTAGTTACTTTTAAAAGTTATTTAGCTATGAATTTGCTTCTCTTATTAAAGACTGTTAGTGTTCAATATCGGAGGTGTCCAATTCGAGGGGGTAGAGTAGGGTAAAATGGTGAGTTTTTACAAAAATGCAAAGGGGAAGTATGGTAAGAATTTTCTCCGGGTTAGAAATGCTAGGGTAGGGTATGTTTTGCTTATAGATCTGCTTCAATAAAATGAATGAATACCATAGAAAAAATGCTTTTTCTGATAATTTTGGGTCGATTTTTAAAAATTAGGTGAATATAAATTGAAGTAAAAATTATTTTCCGGAAGAATATAAAAGAGTTGAAAATTTATTAATAATGGAATCATAAACTTGAAGAATGTGTGTTTGGTTTTTGGGAAAGTATTTAAAGAAATGATTAGTTATTGAATGGCGAGTACAGAGAGATTGAGTGAAAGTGAGCTCAGGTATAGAACTGTTGAGTGCATTAGAATTTTTTATTACATTAACGCTATTAATATTTGAATGCGAGTTAATGTCCGATCAATTGTTTGTTTGTTATATTTGTTGTACTGTTGTGTGAATTTGTGATAACGACTAGTCTTTCGATTCATTTAAAACATTTCCAATTGATATGAATTAAATGTAAAAAAAGTTTTCATAATTATTAAACGACGGCTTCAGAGTTGGCGAATGAATTGATTTAGAATTGACCTCATCTTTAGTGTTCAGATGAAACATAACATTGCCTTTTCTGTCGAAGGTCTTAGTCCAGGGTAGCTATGGGTGCATTGGTTTCAACATTTGATTAGAATTAGTGAGAATTGAAGTATTACTGATATAAACAGACCTCTCGTTTCCGTTTTTGATATTCTTCTGTATTTTTTCTCATCTGAAAAACATAGATATCAGGGTTTGGCCACTCAGACTGTATGGCCAGAGGTATTTCATTACAGTTTAGTTTGCGTTCGCCTATAAATACGAATATATATTTAGAACAAATGAATCGCTTGTTTTGTCTGACAATTGGCTGCAATGAGTGAACGCAGACATACATTTACGGGACGGACAGACTTCATATAAAGCAAACTTTGAAGGCTTTTCATTCAAGTTATAACAGTTGAGCAACAGTTGAATCAGTTCTTCTACAGTCGTTCGATCCGACAGAAGAAGACTCTTATAAAGTGACTATAAATAAACGGAATGTCAGTTAATGTGTTCTTAAGTTACAAAAAGATGAGTAAAAGAATTGTTGTAATCATTGGAGACATACCCCTGACATAAGACAGCTGTCGTAGATTTTGATGAGACCTCCGCATCGAGTCATTAATGAAAACCTTTGCAATTAAAACAAACAAATCCTAATTTAAGTATTTATTCATTTCATAATTCGTGAATCATTTCCTCAATTACTTTAAGTCTTTTTGTGGATAACATGACTGAAGCAGTGCCGGACACGTGTCGTCATCCAATACCATAACACTCCTGATTGGAATGCCTGCAAACATACCAGAGATATGAATATTTATGGGACAATCATATAAGGGTTAGAATTACACAAACATTTATTATATAATCGATTCAAATAAACGATAAGTTATGCAAAAGAAAACTTTCAAACGAATCAAATGCTCAACTAATTCACAGAATATCTGTTGCGGTTATGTGTCAGTCGTCTAATATCTGATAAAAAAGTCAATACTCTTCTAATAATGTTTTCTATTGGTTCTAAATTTCAAGTCAAATCAAAACTTAGATAAATTCAAAGTTCATAAAAAGATGTGTTAACGCAATTCAAGTGCTCTAAAATATATTAAAACAAAACCAAATTATAATTTCCACTCATTTAGCAATAAATTGATTCAAAAGAATAATAATATTCTGTTAATTATCTTTTGATTAATGTCTTAAGATTTATGTATTTTTAAAATTGAAATCGGATTCAAAATATTTTTTCTTTATTTGACACAAATAGAAAACAATAATATATAAAAAAAATTCAATGAAAGTGAAATCAAAATTTGTAAAAAAGCTTTTATTAAAGAATTCGAGTTTTTGTGTTGGAGTTGTTGTTCGACAAGATTTCTGATGAATGAAAAGTAGTCTCTTTTGTGCAATAATTTATAAGAAGGCAATGATTTCACACCAAAGTATACGATTTGATTCATTGAACTGAAAAAATTATCTATTTTTTCTGCTCTAACTTTCTTCAGGGCTTCTCATGAAATATAGAGTATTGAAACGACTGAACAATACCATTGAGTGCTGTCTTATATTCAATAAATTGGTTTCAATTATAATGCTTTCACTTAAAAATTTTCTTTGTTTTTTCAATTGAATTCTTGACAAAAATATTTCAAAGTTTGATCAATTATTTTATTGAATACTAAGGAAATTAAAGCCAATTATAAGCATATCATTCAAAAGAGTAATAAAATCTAATTCGCTATCAAATAATTTATAACTTCCTCTTCTCTTTGGGCAATAAAATCTGTTATATCTCTGATAATTAAATAATTCACTACTTTTCCTGAGAGATATCATTTAAAATTCAATCAAAACTGAAATGAATGTTGTAGTCAAGTGTATGACATCGATAATGAACTAAATTAGACTGTATTTGCAATAATTGACATGACATACCTGTTTGTCTAATCCAAACTTCTAGAGTTAAGTAAAATAGATTTGGATCTCTGTGTTTAAGTCGGAATTTGTTCAAAAGTAATCGAACCACTTCTTTACTGGTCGTCTGACTTGTGATCGACAGTGTCTTGTATTCAACGTCGGAACACAAAACTTTTGAATATATCTTAATCACGACCTGAATTGAGGGAAACATATATTCAATATTATATTAATTATTCATAAAATGCATTACAAACAAAAAAAGTCTGAGATTAATGGAAATCAGAAATAAGCAAAAATTTGTGCAAATCTTGTCAGAAGTAATGACTTTCTGGAGTTTAGTGTTTGTTAGAGTTGAGCTAAAAAAATAGTTTTACAACAAATGGTGTTTTAAGTGTGTGTGAGGTTAAGGTATCCAAGACTTTATATTTGGTATAATTTAAGAGCGAAATCACAACTCATTTGATTGGCTTTGAGATACATTAAGTCTATATTTAATGAATTTATACAATAACTCGATGTAAGCATTCCTTTGTCCGCTAAAAAATTAATCTGAGAGCGGAAAAGGCGTTTTTGCATTCAAATCATTAATGACTCCAATTTATATGCTATCTATAGAATAGTTTTACTCCAATCATAAAATACATATCTTTTGGTTCTATTGCAAACAAAATAAGTTTTATAAATGTCATTTTTGCAAATTAGGTGTAAAATTTAAAGAATAATTTTTAGGCAATAATTGAGTCAAAGAATTAACGCTTCGAATAAACTAATATGATTTGGTATACAGTAGTCGAGTATTGGTTGAGATTTGATATATGTTAGTAGCGGTGCTCCAAAACAAATTAGTATTATTTTAAAATATGATTTGAATTTTGCACATAAGGTTGAGGAGAGTGTTTGGCTGAGAGGCAGTGTTTGGGTGTCACTCCTAAATACTTATTTTCGATAGTAGTGATGATAAGCTTATACTGACGTTACGTATTTCTAAGTTATACTAAAAGCAAAAGTCAAGAATGTGCTACTCGTCCTTAAAATTATATGCCTCTGCCATCCAATGCCTTCAGGCTCTACACAATGAATGAAAATATATTAAAAGCAGATCTGAATGCATGGGAAAAGAAATATAAAAATGACGCAAAGGTATGACAATTGGTGTTCACTTCGACTCTGTGCTCCTCTTTTATGTTAGGGTAAGAATAAAAACTCAATTAATAGCTGAGATTTTTTCGAGTTCTTAATATAAAGCAATTAATTTTGAGAATGCATTCAAAAATTTTGTAGAGAATATAATTTCAGACAAATATTATTCTCACTTTAAATATTTCATAATTCATAATGACATAGAGTATAATAAAGGCTAAGAAAAAAGATTAACACAACTTATAATTAATTCATATGTTTCATTTTTTTTTGTCTTCTAATTAGAGAATAACAATAATTTTGTTTTAAGAAAGTTTTTTTTGAGGAAAAACTGTTTGCTTTACATATAAATAATTTTTATTGTTTTATTGTATTAATCATATATTGCTCTGAAATTTTAAATCAGTTTTCACGCGAAAAGACTTTTAAAATCTTATTAAGGATTTTAATTTTGTTCATAATTAAGTGATTAAAGGCTAAGATAAAAGAAGAATGAATTTGTGTCGCGGTTTAGATTTTGGTCTTATTTTATAAGTTTTATTCACTTAATATAATAAAAAATTAAGTTAAAGCAAACACCAATTGAAGATATAAACGTTGCGATGAATTATAATTTCGGTGACATAACAACAGACTAATTATGAGATAATAGTTTGCTATACAATGGAATTGAATGATGGCTTCAACTAAACTAAATTATAATAAATAAAACTAAAATCACTTTTGCATACAATTGGAGTCAAATAAATGAGTCCAACATTTATAGCTATTCTCACATATTCTTCCAATGCTATGGATATAATCACTGTATAAACAATTAGATCTGAAAATAAACTGAATTTAAATGAACTCAACTTTGGACTCAATATAGAAATACTCTATTTTTTATATCTCTATTTATATGAACTCAAGATTAAACTCTTTTGGGAAGAGAACTAACACTTAAAAGACGTAATGATTTTGTTGCTATGATTTGAAGGCAGAGAAACATTTTGTTTGTAAACTTTATTTGAAGAACAGCACAAGTGAACCAACAGTTCCAACAAAAGCTATTTCACAGACCAATTGTCATTAGGGAAGACGTACTTCCCCTCAAATACCCCTTCAAACGAAACCTAAAGGACTACGCCTTCAGTTAAATCACTATTCTTTGAGAGCGAACTCGAGTTTTGTAAGAGAGGGTCCACAGAAGGGGCAGAGTTTGTCGCTATTATAACAGCTGTTCTCTATTTAAGCTAAAAAAATTAAAAGGTCAGCACTGGTAGGAAATAGAGGACTGAAAGAGACAGGAAATGGGATGAGGGGCTGATCAGAGCAGATGGGAAAGGGGGTCCTTCGGGACACAGTTGAACAGCACTGACAGGACAGGCATTCGATACAACTCCTGAAGACATCCGACTCTGTGCTCAATACTGTGTCGTGTCTTGAAAATGAAGTGATCGCAGGCATAGACTCAGATAAGAGATGTGAAACTCACAAGACGTTCAAAAGGTTAGCTTAGTTTTCGACCACAGCTTTCGTTCAGAGCTTTCAACAGTTTTAAAAGTTTTAGAGGTTTTAGAAGTTTAGACGGCATTGCGTTTGGATTGCATTCGAGTCGTAACACAAGTCTATTATGTCTTTAATGAGGAATTCATATAATTGTTAGAATAGAAATGACTTTTGCGCTTGTCTTCAGTCCAGCCATGCATCACATGCGGGGGTCGAGTGTCGCCAACTATTCCCCTCTTTCTTCGAATCCGGATTCACTCACACAATAATGTCTGTCATTTGATAAAAGTTGAGTTGAAATTCATTTTTGGAATAATCGCATAATTATTGGTTACATAACCGATAATACTGTGTATTAAGTTATTTGTGACAAAAATTTAGCTCAATATTCATTTTTTGGTTTATTTTTCTTTATATTTCAAATTGATATTAAACCCATTTATCATTGAATCATTTGATTGAGTAAAAAAAGAAGTGAAGAAAAAGATTTAAGACTAATAACAAGTTTTAAAATAAATATTTCCATAAAAAGATTTAAGCTTTTCATTCATTGATTCATTCATCCAAACAAATTAGGAAACGATTTGTATGTCTTAGCCTTCAATGTGTTAAAAACATTGCCTTAAATGCATTTATAGTTTTGAATCTTTTAGATCAATAACTTTCACTCATTTTAATGATAACTCAATTGATATAATGCAGTCTTCAGGCAATAAAATCCCAAATCTTTTTTTGGGCATTACTTTTAAAATTAGCAAAAACTAGAAACTATTTAATTGAATTGAGTTTCATTCATATGATTTACTATTAAACACAACTACTAATCATTTCTCATTGAGACAGCTATTGAATAAAAAGTATTAATTATTTGAAAAATATAAAAATGAAGTTGAAATGAAATTAATTGAAACAAAAAATATATTAAATAAAGAATCGATTTTGAAGTAAATAATGAATTGCTTACAAATAATAACTTCTTGTCTTTATCTAAAGTTTAAGATAATTCTAATCCTTAATTAAGATAAAGTATTGATAAATTATAATTTGTTATTCAAACTAAAAAAATATTGTAATCAATTGGAACAATGATTAAAATGAAGTGTTTTGCAAAAGAATTTATTCTACAATACTCTGTATTTATAAATACTGTATTATTTTAACAAAACTTTATGTCAGACAAGGGATTGTTTGTCCAAACGCTTCACTGATTTTCAAAAAGTTTTGTTTCGTTTAATTGTATTAAATAAAGAATAAAATTAAAGCAATAGCATAAACATATACAAGAATAAGCATGCTCGTTTGTAATGATAAGCATGCTCATTTATAAACTTCACTTAATTCCTTATATCGAAAGTTAGAGCAAAGATAATCATTTAAAATAACTTTGAATACCCTTTGAAGTCCGATGTCGTGAATGGATGTGGAACTGGAAGATCGCGAAGATCTGGACGTCTGTTCATCGCATCCATTGTTGCTTTCAATGGATGAGCCGAACAGAACCGAACTGTTTATACTAATTGTGTCCACATTTAGAGAATTTAAAGTTCTTGTAGAGACATGTTTCAGCATTTCATTAAGTCTTTCAGAACACAGACTCAACAAATTTGAAGCACAACTGCATGTATTCCAGCGTTCACTCACTGCAGGACTGACTTTAAATGTTTTGCTGTATTCAATGTTTGTATGCATTCATTCACAGTATGCTTCAAAGCAATAGAGGCCTAAATCATTAAGTTTTGTCCACCGGTTCTTATTTCCTCCACTGAGTCTCCAAAATTGCGAGTAAATTCAAAATGAATTTATATCGGATTTCATTGTTAATTAAAGTTTTGATTATAATTTAAAATGTGAATTGTCTTGAATTACTCGTACAAAACTATTAAAACCAAAAGTGCCCAGGATGAAAAATGTAGATTTAAAAAGGCACTTACTGTTACAGTTGTCAGTAGTTTATAGAGAAATACAACAAGATGTTTTCCAAAATAAGAAATATTCTTTGAAACCTGGCAAAATCGTGGGAAATCCATTAAACTAAAAGTAAAATGGTCAATTTCTGTGAAATCTTGTAAAATGTGGTTAAAACCTATGATAAATAATGTCAAATTTCTTGATTGATTCAACATGTCAAGATATACTCTTCCCTGGATCACACCAGGCTAATATTGGTAAAGGTATGACGTCACACCACTTAGACTAGCAGAAAAATACACCCTGTTTGTTTTACCCATGTTGCATTGTTATATTTTATTATTTTACCAATACTTCACAACTACCCGATCCACTTGTTTCCCATTCAGAGCTCTATTTGTTATTAACCGAACCTCAAAAGCAAAGTAAACTTCAGGGAAAAGAGTGTTTGATTTGAGTTCTGAACGCTTGAGATATCAGTCGACGCTTACATCTGTTGATTGAAATTATTATTATATTTAAAGTTTTTTTCTGACATTTCTTACAGTTTTCCCAATAATTCGTTTTAAAAGTATTGAAGTATTGAATACACGAATTGAGTGCCACATAAGCACCGATTGTCTCAATCGCTAAAACATTTATTTATTATTTATTAATAATTTTATTTTAATTAACAATTTATAGCTTTTATTGAAATATTTGTATTTCTGTTCAAACATTCAATTGAATCGAGTCTTTGGTTAAACCGAAAGCCAAACGAATGGATGAATTAAAAGATCGTATTCTGGAGTTAGAAAAACAATTGGAAAATGAGAGACAACTCAACGAATCGTCAAATCAAACGACATATCGACACAAAATCGATGCCATGAGTGCTGAAGTGATTGATTCCAATCCTTACAGGTATTCAAACCATTAAACCATTTAATTGTTTTGATTAATAATTATTGGATTTTGTGATTCATTTAATTAATAGTCGTTTAATGGCTCTCAAAAGGATGGGAATTGTCCACAATTATGAGGTTTATATCAATTGCCACTCATTCTCCAATTGATTCGACATTGAATTGAATTAATAGTTTGTTTTAATCGATTCGACAATATTTTGTCGAACATATGGTTTAATTCAATGAATTAGTTTAGAATAAAAGTTTAGATTAGTTTTCAAATGAATCTTAGATTTGAATTAATATTTAATCGATTTGTTTGGAAAATAATATCTAATCTAAAGATAAAGCAATTGATTGAATGCCTTTCTTTAGAAAATCCGGGACTTCTCGGTGGCAATTGTGGGCATTGGAGGAGTGGGTAGTGTAACCGCAGAAATGCTGACCCGATGTGGAATCGGAAAGCTATTGCTCTTCGATTACGATAAGGTAGAGTTGGCTAATATGAATCGACTCTTCTTCCAACCCCATCAGTCGGGTCTCTCCAAAGTGACCGCCGCTCACAACACACTGGCGAACATCAATCCTGACGTACAGTTCGAGACCTATAACTATAACATAACGACAATCGATAACTTCAATGATTTCCTGAATCGCATCAAAACCGGAGGAATCGGTAATAAAAGCGTTGATTTGGTGCTGAGTTGTGTCGACAACTTTGAGGCCCGAATGGCAATCAATACCGCCTGTAATGAACTCAACCAAACCTGGTTTGAATCGGGTGTCAGTGAAAACGCTGTTTCAGGACATATACAGTTTGTCAGACCGGGAGAGACGGCATGTTTTGCGGTCAGTCTTATTGATTCGTTTGTATTTTGTATTTAATACTCATTTTATGTCCACATATAGTGTGCGCCGCCATTAGTGGTCGCTTCCAATATCGATGAGAAGACACTGAAAAAAGACGGCGTCTGTGCGGCCAGTCTTCCCACGACTATGGGTATTGTCGCCGGTTTTCTCGTTCAAAACGCACTCAAATATCTTTTAAACTTTGGAACCGTTACTCACTATTTGGGTTACAATGCTTTGGAGGACTTTTTCCCGACTATGAGAATGAAACCCAACCCTAATTGTGACGACTCTTTCTGTGGTAAACGACAAAAGGAATTCAATGCTTTGCCTAAAATTGAGACAAAACAAGTGGTTGAGGAGGAGGTGGTTCACGAAGACGACAACATTTGGGGCATTTGTGTCGTCGATGAGTCAAAACCGGTTGAGGAAAATCTAGAAATCGGTGGTTCGGGTCTGAAGTTTGCTTACAGTAAAAGCCAATCAAATGAGGACAACATTCCAATCGATTCCAATGCAGAACAACAATCATTAGAGGAATTAATGGCACAAATGAAACAATTGTAGTCTTTTTTCGATCACTTTATTTAAAACTTTTATACACATTATGTCATACATTGAGGTATAAATAGGAAAAAATTTATTCTATTTTTTTGTGAACTTTTAATAAAACAGAATTAAAAATAAAAGAAAAAAATGAATATATTTTACTGAATTAGAAATGTCTTCAAAAGCTTTGACAAAACTTTATTGAGTAAAATATATCGCAAATTGAAGTGAATTTAATGAATAATTACTATATATTTGTTTTGATTTATGAATAATTAGTTAATAATAACTGTTTATATCTATCAAAACGGAAAGTTGTTGAATGAGAAGCCCTGATGTCCAGAATGATTGCCGCCCTGTGTTCCCGAAAAGGTGTAGTGGAACGGGCCTTGACTTGAACTAAAATTTCCCGGAGTTCCAGACGACCAGAAAGTGTTGAATAGATTGTTCGGATCGATATCAAAGCCCTCCATTCCATTGCCGTCCAGATCCACCCCATTGTCATAACGCGACCTCTTCTTAGGGTCAGTCAACACAGCGTAGGCCTCACCCACTGTTCAATCAATCAATAAATTAGTTTCGGTGACCAATACTCTCAATGTCTATGCCTTACCCTCTTTGAACTTCTTCTCCTGTTCTTTCTGTTCTGCTTCTGGAGCACTGGTATGTCTGTCCGGATGGTGAATAAGTGCCCTCTTCTTGTAGGCCTTCTTTATTTCGTCTTCGGTTGCCGTTTTGGAAACTCCGAGAAGTTTGTAGTAATCCTTTCGTTTAGACTTTTTCAATTCAAGTTTTGCGTTGTCTAACAGTTGTTTGTGTTCTTAAATCAAAACAAAATTCATTCAATTAATTAATTAATTTTTTAATTTAATATTCAGATATAAAACCTCTGGTTTTTTCTTTCTTCAAAATAGTTTCATAGTCTCGAACCGAATCCTCAAACTGTTCAGAATCCATATATAATTTGGCTCTTTTTAAGTAGGCTTTAATATAATTGTCATCTAATTTGATAGCACTCGTGCAGTCATTTATTGCTTCGTCCACTCTATTGAGCTGTTATTCAAAGATATTTCGATTAACAAAACTATTCAATCAGTTTATAACTACATTTGAACAGACCTTTGTATTTCCAATCGAACGATTGAAATAGAGTTTAGCGTTAGTCAAACCATTCAATGGGTCTATTTTGAGAGCATTGGTGTATATTTTGACGGCTTCTTCAATCTTATTCTGCTTCAGGGCTTCATTTCCCTCCTGTTTCTGAGCCATCAATTGTTTTGCCTTTTTATAGATCTTCTTTGCCTTCTCGTGCTCTGGGTTTAGGACTATAACCTGTTGGAAATGAGTGAATGCTTTCTCTACGTTATCGGTGTAGTAGAGAGACATTCCTCTGATATAGAGTGCGTCCGAATTCCTGGAATCGAATCTTAAGATATCGTTTACTATTTCCTGTCCCTCAGTATTCTTCCCGAGAAGTACTAAACACTCGGCTTTTGTTAACTTAAGGTTCAAACTTTCGGTCGCTATTTCTAGTGCTTTCTTAACATTGAAGAGCGACGACCGGTAGTCGTTTTTCTTGAAATACTTTTCCGATTCTTTTATATATTTCTCCAGAATTTCAATGGTTTTCTTTTCCTGCGCTAAAGCCTGTGATTGACTGCTGTTTGTGTCCAACAGTTTCACGTTTTCAAGACATCGGGTGGCGGACAGGGTATCGCCTAATATGAGATGGCATTTGGCTTCTCTCAGGTATCCCTTGACAAAAGTCGAATCCAGTTTTGTTGCCCTTTGACTGTCTTCAAGTGCTTCCTTATATTTGGAAACCATCATAAGACAGGCGCTCCGATTGCCGTAATAGGAGGCCATGTTTGGACATAAGTCTGAGTTAAGGATCATTTTTAAATAATATTTAAAAGAAATTAACTATAAATATATCACTAATTCATGACAATATACAACAAAGCAAGGGATGTGTTGAGAGGAAGTATAACTATAGAAACAGTTCATATATTATGGTTCGCTAATCATTACAATACTGATTGTTGTCACTCCTCTCCTCAAAACATTTATAGACCTCTAAATTCCTATTAAATACAATCAAATTCTAATGAACATAAGTGATTGGGAGAGTTATCTAACACTTAGGTTTTCATTAAAAATACACCTCCAAATTTGGCCCTGGTGCAATACTCAACTAAAGCATCTTTAATTTATTTGTTAATTTGTATTCATTTGTCTTATAAGAAAGAATCCATTTGAAATCATTTAAAACCCATTCCCTATTATATTTTCATCACTCAATCTGTGCCACCAAACTATCAACCGGTTATTAATGGAAAGAAATGTATGGCTAATTTCTATAAAAGAGGCTCTATTAACATTGCTTCTATTGGATAGGGATGGGAAAAGGAAAGTCTCAGAAAGAGGTATTTGGTCTCTAGAAGATGTCAGGGGGTTATTTCTGGTTGACGACAACAATTTGACGAAGTTTCGCAGAATTTGATTACAAGACCCGTCTCATTTAACTGTTCTAGCCTTGAGTAAAATTGTAGACGTAGTCCATTCGGAAATACAAAGGAGGTTTCGAATTAAGGAGAATAGCGGGTTTTAGCCATCTAATTTTAAAGAGGTCATAAAATGACACAATATTTCATTTGGGACTATATTTTTATCTTTTATAGTTTTCGAGTAATGAATTTTTGAAAATTTGATTTAATAGTAAATTTCGCCAAAAGTCACATTTTAAAAAATCTATTTCACCCCCGCCCCCTAATCAAAAAAATCTGAAAATTATTTGGTGGTCTGTATATAAGGTAAAGTTATTTTTGAATTGGAGAAAGTGATGAATTCACGAGATTTTCTGGTTAAGTTATAAATTGTTATACCCTAACCTCTCTATATATATGCAAACTCTTCTGCTATCTTATATGCTCTCAAATATATGGTATTTCGACATAAATACAATTTAAGCAAACAAGACATTTATCGACTAATTGGAACATTCTGAAGCTAATGGTAGTATTTTCAAACTCGAATATTGAATCGTTTTCAAGATAACGTGAAAATCAGAATATTCATTCAATAATCGAATTTGAAAATACTACCATTAGCTTCTGAATGTGCTAATTAGTCAGGATAAATGTCTTATTTGCTTAAATTGGTTAATTAATTTGTCGAAATACCATATATTTGAGAGCATATAAGAGAGCAGAAGAGAGTGCATATATAGAGAGGTTAGGGCATAACAATTTATAACTTAACCAGAAAATCTCGTGAATTCATCACTTTTTCCAATTCAAAAATAACTTTACTTTATATACAGACCACCAAATAATTTTCAGATTTTTTTGATTGGGGGCGGGGGTGAAATAAATTTTTGAAAATGTGACTTTTGACCAAATTTACTATTAAATCAAATTTTCAATACTCGAAAACTATAAAAGATAAATGGAATATTGTGTAATTTTATGACCTCTTTAAAATGAGATGGCTAAAACCCGCTAAACTCCTTAATCCGAAACCTCCTTTCATTCTTAAATTCAAAAAAATACTGTAGTTTTATGGGTTAACTAATTGCCATTTAAATGAATTAAATATCAATTCTGACTAATTAAACAATGTTCTTTTTGAATTTAATACCCTGCTATGGGATAGCAGAGATCATATATTCGGGTTTAAGAGTGTGCGGGATATCCCATATTTCAATTCCCTTACATGAGCTCATAGTAATGGTTCTTTAATTTCTTCTTTCGTTTATTTTATTGAATTGAAAAAAGATTGTATGTATTGTATTGTATATGAGGTATAAAATATAGAATATTTAGTCATAAGAATTGTGCAAAACATACCGATAGCCGACGAATATTGTTTGAGCGCTTCATTATATTTCTTCTGTTTATATAATTTATTTCCCTCTTCTTTCTTAGATTCGGCTAATCTATGATTTAAATGCATTATTAGTTAACAATAATAAGTCAAACCGTATAACAAGTGACGCTACAAATAGAAAGGTGTTATGCTTTCAATACATGTGGAACACAGGAATTGATGATATATTTACAA
This sequence comes from Liacarus xylariae, assembly GCA_034693365.1. NCBI lineage: Eukaryota > Metazoa > Arthropoda > Arachnida > Sarcoptiformes > Liacaridae > Liacarus > Liacarus xylariae. The sequence continues at coordinate 14,747 of JAQFXN010000860.1, forward strand.
GGGTTGTCTCCCGTATGTGTTCTCATATGAATTAGAGGAGTTGTATAGCGAAATAGCTCTCGAAAATTTAGAAAATTACCTCCGCTCACTTTTTCAGAAGAAGTTTTTTACCTTACTCTCATTATTTTTCTTATTTTGTTCAGAATTATACACATATGTCATTTTGAGAAAAATTTACCCTCTCAAATTACTTATACTCTCTCCGCTGAATCAGCCGACAAATTTTCAAATTCTTTAGTTACTATTATTAAATTATACCAAAGTATCTAATTTTTAGTGTTATTTTATTGAAAATCAGACAAATTATTTTCAAATTTTTTATATTACTGTCATTTATTTTAAAACATTAATAAATCATAAAATTATTGTCATTTAATTGATTGAAAGTTTGTTTGTTACTAAAATAAGCATGTATTCTAAACGCTATGCATTACAGCTCTTATGGCATAACACCTTTCTATTTGTAACGTCAAGTGATAACTAAAAAACCTTTGAATAAATACAATAATCGATAAAATTAGTCAAAACAAAAAAAAAATTAAATAACGGGTTTCGCAAAAATACATTTCATTTATATATTGTATTAATAATATTCACTGATGTCCTATAAGGTTGTGTATACAACTGATGAAATCACAGATCTTGTTTTTATTGCAAATGGACTGTTTATTAATTTCAACTCTATTAGAAAAAAATATGATATGAGAGTTTCTGTTTTTTCTAATAGAGTTGAAATTAATAAACAATCCATTTTCAATAAAAACAGGATCTGTGATTTCATCACCTGTTATATACAACTTTAAGCGATAGCAATGAAAATGATTAATCTTTATTAAGAAACACAAGTTTATCACGGAATTTCACTTATTTTAGTAAGAATTCATTAAAAATTGCCAATTATTTTGTCAATGTTTCCAGAATTTGTTAACTTCAAACATACTGCCAAAAGAAGAACACACCGAAACACGGCTTTCCAAAACTGCACGTCTACCTTATTCTACCTGTAAACGGCCCAATTTAAATATTATTAATTTTAACTCCTTATGCTTTTTTACATTTTTCAATAATATAAGCATAAAAAATTCTAAATCATTCATTAGGAACTTAAAAATCTTCTCTAAAACATTTCAAAATACCTGCTCTACCCTATCATCTCATGGAGTTTGGCTATATTTTAAGTTCAAGATTTAATAAAAATAATCATCAATTTATTAATATATTCTATCTGTAAATCTTTTATTTTAAAATTTATATTTTATTTTGCTATTATGTAAAGTTATAAAGTGAATAAAATTAAATTGAATTTTAAAACAATTATTTATAATCAATTATTTAATTATTCATTGCTGACTTATTTTTCGTGTTTGTATCTTAAAGCCACTGATGATAAATTACAGATAAATTAAATATGAAAATGCTTTAATTAATTGAAAATATAAATTTCATCAATATTCCTTACTTTCAAATCAATGATTAGAAACGAGAAATCTTTAAGTGAGGTTTCAAGCTCTGAGGTCATTTTATCCTAATTTTGGACAGGGGGTTCGACATAGTATATTTCACAATCATATAATTCTTGCAGAATTTAATTACTAATATCATTACATGACAGAATTTCGATTAATTCTGCTAGAATTTTACAAAATTCTGTTATATTTCTAAGAATTAAGTCAGAATTTCTTATAATATCCAAAAAGTTTCTTAAAATTGCTATAGGGGCTGTATCTCGCGAGAGTTTTAGGTTTTAGGTATCTCATCTCTTTCAATTTATTATTTTATTGATGATTTATAAAGATAATAACATAGCAGGAATATCCAGAGAGAGCTCCAGATTGGAATACGCCCTGGCGTATTGGCATGATAGCGCTACTGGTTCTCCGTAGGTCAACCCCAAAGGCGACATTTCAAAATATTTTTTCGAATTCATTACAATTTAGTAATATTTCAATGCTTTCAATGTGTATTGTATTAAAATCCAAGAAATACACACATATTGGATACAATTTCTTTGGTTTTCATCAATTTTATACAAAAAATCATAAATAAACTTATTTTAAGCGTTATAATTTATAACATAAACATATTTATTAATATGTAAGCGTGGAAAGTGAACTATGCGTTAATGTGAACACAAAAGTGCTATAAGACTGTAAAACAGTAGCAAATAGTAGACAACAATCAATGCTTTATTAAGTTATTAAATTAAAATTATTCTTTAAACTTTAGTAATTTTTAAGAAAAAAAATAATATTTATTGATTAATAATTTATAAATATCAATTCACAATTTCATAAATACTTTTAATTTAATTACTTAATAAAGCATTAATTGTTGTCTACTATTTGCTACTGCTTTACAGTCTTATAGTGCTTTTGCGTTCACATTAACGTATAGTTCTCTTTCTACGTTTACATATAGTCGTAAACAAAGACTTTCTTGAAAACCTCTTCAACCCCTTCTATCTGCCATTTTACCCTCCCCCTAACTCCATTAGCCTTACACCGAAATAATAATTTTGTAATTTATTTGAAACATTGGTTTATTACTAAATTTTTCAATAATATCCTTCTAAAATGATAGATTTGTATGCTAATAACACCAATATATATTAAGGAATTCGTCGAAATTCTGTTGAATTGTGTCATTTTTAATTTTGCGATTGCGATGGAACCTTCCAAGAACTCGGAACGGAACCTTCCAGGACTATTCTAGTCCTAAATTTTGTGATGCCACATCCCGAAATATCTCTCATTAACTTCCCCAAATATTTTCAAGTTTGCGCATTCTTCTATTGGATATGTTGAAGGTCTAAAGCGACAGGGAGTATTTTTCGAGAGGGTGAATATTCATATTTTTATTAGTACAAAACTTAATTTGAAAGAGTGAAATATTTGCTAATGATATTCGGCTGCTGGCGTATGGGTTGAAGTTGTGCCAACTGCACAAAATTTGAGTAGTGTTTTTGTTATAATAGAAGGTTTAATTATGCAAAGTACAAGGTTGAATCGAATTTTAATGAGCTAATTTAAAAATTCTAAATTGATATTTTATTAACAATTTAATGATAATTAAATACAAATATGATTAATGCTATATTATTTATTAAATATTTTCTCAATATAAATTTTATATTTTCCCGAATTGTTATTTTATTGGAAAATTCATATTAAAATTATATCTAAAACGATAAATTTGGAAAGCGTTAGAGTAATTATACTTTCTTTATAGTGATATAATTATGTCACTATATCAAGAGTAGCTAAAATAGACCGGTCAGAGGGAAGTATAATGAGGGACATTTTGAGATAATTTTCTCAAAATGCAAGGATCCATACTAAATCTTAAAATATAAAAAATGCACGAGGATTGCACAAATT
>JAQFXN010000861.1:0-18123 GCA_034693365.1 Liacarus xylariae
TGTAATTTTGTACCTGAAAAAGTTTTTTAACCATTTATCATTTCGGATCGGATCGGATCGGATAGAAAAAATTTTGAATTCGGATCGGATCGGATCGGATAGCTTTGAGAAAAAAGTCGGATCGGATCGGATAGTTAATTTTGTATCCGATTTGGACCTCTACTTTGTATTATCTTTTATTTTATTTTGAAATTACAGATCAAAACACATATCAAATGAATCCTATCAATAGTGGTTTGATGAACAAAGCAAGGCTATAGCATAACAACTTTACTCAGAACATTGAAAACTTAGTTAGGAGTTAAATAACAGTTGCAATTTATAACCCTACCCTTCCCTTCCCTTCCCTTCCCTTCCCTTCCCTTCCCTTCCCTACCCTTCCCTTCCCTTCTTGGTTCAATTAGCGTCGTATTGAAAATTTTAGATGAGATAAACTCACACTTAAATTATTATCAATCCATAACTCATTTGTCTGATATCTAAAGAACAACGCATTGAAATTTTGAGATAATAATGAAGTAAAATAAAAGGCAAAAGACATTAAGCAAATGATATCAATTTTAATTTAGTCATTCAATACTTTTTAATAAGTTATACATAATATTGTGCGCTATTAATTAGAACTGAAATAAAAATGAAATTACAATATTTAAGCTTGTTCATATTAGCATTACTGTTAATAAATGGTAATAGTAGTCCAACTCCTGGTAATAAATGCTTGACAAACACCGACTGTCCAGACAATGGTTGTTGTATTAAACACGAAAGTGAACTAAACGTTTTTGAATATAAATGTCTGAATACTTATATTAAAAGTGGTGAAAGTTGTGATCCAATCAATCCTTTAATCTTATTTGATGAGGTATACAAGTGTTTGTTTTTCATTTTAAGCCTCTTGAGTTTTATAAATAAACTTGCAAGAACAGAATAGATTTTTTAAGGAGTGGACAAAGAGGGTATAGAATACATTAAAATACGTATAGTCTTAGAGAAAAGACCAAAATACCCCCCCTGTGATGAAGAAAAAATTAGGACTTCCCCCCTTAAATTTTTGAGAAAACGGCGCAGAAAATGACGTTTTTTAAGAACATTCTGTGAATTCTTATGAAAATAACAGAATTTTGCCTAAATTCTATTAAATTCTTACAGAATTGGTTAAAATTCTATTAAATTATGTCATTTTTAATTAAATTTTGCACGACTTGATGATTCAAAATTCCCCCCCCCCCTCCTTATATTCCCTGTGACATTTTGGCTCTTATCAGTATACTATGCCCCCCTGATTTTGAGTTCATTGTCACCCCTAGAATTTTTCACTATTCTATAGTATATAGTTATTTATACCAATTGAATTTATACCATTAAATAAATTGACGAGTATATTTGTTTAATAAAATTGAAGTTGAAAATTTTGTTAAATTGTAATTAATATAATTTAATCTAATTATATTTAACTTTTAGACATGTGGATGTGAGCTTGGTACAAAGTGCATGGTATTTAATAGACTTATGTCTGGCGGTAGGCTTCGAGACTATCGATGCTCTTAACCATGAAATGGCGATAATTTTTAATAATAGACAATAAGTTGTAATAATATTATGATTCATAAATAAAATGAAAAACTTTCAAATATTGCTAAAATATAGGATTTTATTCATATAAATTATAATTAATAATTATTAGAACATCTCAATCCTTACTTAAAAATAAATTTTTCAGAGGTATTTGAGAGGAAACTATGTTTGATTGTATAATCTAACAAGTTGCAGAAGAGAAGAAAATTTATTCTTTTTTTGTTTTGATATTGATTTTATCTCATTGCCGAACATACTAACTTATTGTAATGATGCTATTCTGCTAGGTCTGCTAGGTGCCATGAAGCTAGGGATAAAGTTTGATCCATATCTGACCACCTCTGCATTTATATTTAATTCAATTTTTTGATCACAGCTTTATTCTGTTTGACATAGGAGTGGTGGAAAAAATTATAAAATAATATAAAATATGAGAAATACATAAGAATTCCCGAATATATTGTTGAATATGATATTAAACATTGAATCGAATTAGTTTTACTATACAATGCATATGAAGTTACATAAATGCCCACGATCATTTGTAATATTTGTAAAGTTGTAATCAGCATGGCCATGTTTTTGGGAACTTTTATACCAAATGCTCGAATTGTGTAATATGAATACATAATTGCATGAATGACAAAGTTCATTGAGATAAACCAGCGTGATGTAGAGGCCATGTCTCCGTATCCATGAAATGAGAATACTAGCACAGTTATGTGATGATACCAGTGCAGAAATATTAATTTCTGTTTGCGTAATACTATGAAAACAGTATCGCCTAATTCTGGTACTTTGGACAGTACAAAGAGCCAGGCCCAATAATTATGCACCCAGCTGTTATCGCACACGGAATGTTCGAATCCATGGTTTAGTAAGGCATTAAACATTTCTGGCAATACCCTTGAAATATTAATTTAAAATCATTATTCAAGGCTAGGGTTGATTATACTATTGTAGTAGGATTTTCATGGAATAGGGATTCCTCTCAAGGGTTAAAATATTCTTTTTAAGTGGAGTTACTGTTAAAATTCCAATAATAAGGATGAGAGAATTAGAGAAATGCTAATTTGTAGTTAAAAAATAATATGTTCTACTGTATTAAATTGACGTCTAAATTAATCGAGACGTCATAATCACCTCAAATTAATAGAGTGAACATATTCTATGGATGCAATAACAAATAAAACTAATATTTAGAGATGAGCAGAGGCCAGGCTCAGGCCAGGCCAGCCTGTGGCTGGCCTAGGCTCTAGGCCAGATTCTAAGAGTTTTGCGGGCCTCCAAGCCCAGGCCGAGGGTCACATAATTTAACGAGGTCTAGGCTCAGGTTAAAAAATTATGCGCCTGGCCATGCCCAGGCTCAAGGCTCAATATTATTGGTCTGGTTTAGCCTAAATTATATTAAAAATAAATTAAATAAAACAAAGTGAGTAAATTTAAAAATTATCTGCTTAAAAATTCGACTATTGTTTGCAAAATTTTCGAGATATGGAGAGTATATTGTAGGGGTAGTCAGACTCAGTGAGTGCTTAAAAGCACCTTAGATTTGAGATATCGCAGAAATAATAAATTCAGGGTATTTTCACATCATTTTAAGAGATCAATCATGTGTGTATTTTGTGAACCCCAACTTTTTTTTTGAAAAATTTTCAAACTTCCAATGAAATACAATATTTTGAGCCTAGGCTCATGAGGCCCAGGCCCATGCCTATGATTTTCGGGTCTGTGCTCATCACTAATGATTTGCTTGAATTCTGTCAAATTCTGTTAAATTATTTCATTATCTACTGTCCGATGCAATCAATTCTTAGGGTTATTTTTCAGTGAGCTGTTGGACAGGTTTCAGGTGTTAATGAGAAAAATTAATGATTTTTACAGAATTTTGACTATTTTAGCAATGAATTTAACCAGAATTACAGATTTTGGCCAAAGTTTACTAATAACCGTATTTTGTTTACCAAATATAATGACTTCTAAGAGCATCACCAGAGCTACCGCAAGTGCGCTTTTTAGGAATTGTTAACTTTTTTAGAGTGGTTTATATGCAGTATAAGAGTGTTTGCAGTTCTCAAATGAAAAAATAATTGTGGACTGAATTATATGTTTTAATGTAGTATTGAATTGCATTAAACAAATTGTTTTTAAATAAAATAAAATCATTTGTTGCGATCACTGATCGTGTATTTGTCGTAATTCTTTGTCGGATCGTATGGTTCCCAACGACTGGCAGGAAATATATGTTTATTGCGTTCGTACCAACTCCTCAACAGTACTTTTCCGGCGTGTGATTCGTCTCTTTCAACAGTTATGTCACCCATTAGTCGCACGTCTTCGTGAACATCAAAACTAAAAAGCGGTCCACTCTTTCCCCGGGCTTTGGTTACAATGAAGTCATAGAAAGTGTAGTGCTGTGGGATTATTAGATCCTCTTTTATATACCTATCAATTAGAGGCAAAACAGTAATCAAATAAAAGTTTTTTTTGTAAACAAATAAGTTCTGACATGAGTTGGTCTGCAGTGACTGCTCTTAATTCGTGGAATTCTTTGCGAAGAGTTTCCAATGATTTTTGTAGGAATTGATAAATACTGTTCCCCTTTTTCATAAGAACAGAGCGCCGGTGACCCGAGCCGTCCCAATAACTGAATGTTATCTCAATGTCTTCATTCTTAAGCTTCTCCTGCTTTTCCACCCATTCCTGTCTTAATTGTTCTCTCAGTCGGTTCTCTTCGTCTTCCCGTTCTCTGTCCGGAAGAAAACTGGTGTCGACGTCGGGATTCTTAATCATTTTGCGTCTCTTCGGCACCGAATCCGAGGACTAAATCAAAGATAGAATTAATGATTTGTGTGAAAAACAGTTCAATCAGTGCTTCAAAACAAACCGAATCTTCGGAATCAATAGAGTCTTTAGTATTTGAATCACAATTCTCTATATTTCTGGTATTATTATCGATATCTTTGATATCTTTGCTGTCAGTGTTGTCGCTATCACTCTCTTCATTGTCTTCTTCTTCTTCGTCATCGAAACGGAAGGAAAGTGTCTGAATCTGTGGCCAAAATAATAGACAAATGAAATGATTATTGAATTAAATATACAATACACGAGTGTCTGACCTGTCGTTTCTGTCTCTCCTTCTGTTCCTTCTTCTCTTCCAATTCCATTAATTTGATTGACTCACTCTTCAGAGCCAACTGTCGTTCCCTTTCCTTAACCAAGTCTTCCTGCTTTGCCTTCATTTGATCCAAAGTGACTAAACCCACGGTTGAGGACTTGATCTGCTGTTCGATGGCGTCATAATGTGTGGCAAACTTGGATCCAATGTTTGATAATTTCAATTCCTCTTCGATTTTCCTCTTCTTGTGCTCCAACTCTTCCAAAGCCTTCTCTCTCTTCTTCTGCAACTGAAGAGCTCTTCCGGCCTCAGAGGCCGCGCCCTTATAGTGAGCCATAAGTGGCTAATAATCGATTGGATTAGAGGTTAAATGATTTAAAATTAAAAACAATTTATTGTTTTATTGTATCAAATGTTTTGTTTTCGTCATTAAAGGGACGATTGGTTTGTCTGAAGATTACGTCAAATAATTGACGTTTAGTTTCAATGGTTTTCACTACAAATCCATTCAATAATAACAGACATTATTATTGAAACTAATATTTTGTTTATTTTGTTTTGAAATTGTCTTAAAATAAAACAAAATTGGATTTGAATTTAAAGCCAAACCAGAAGTCAATTGAAATGTCAAACAATTATTTGTGTGAATTGAAAACAAGTGATAATTCAAACGATTATTACTTATTGAGTGAATGTATTGAATGCGAGAATCGATTCAAATATGAGTTGACTTTCATTTCAAACGACAAATGGTTTAAAGGAGTCATTGATTTTGAGACAAATAATGATTTATTAAAGCAATTGTCGGAAGCGATGAGAAACGGATCCAAACGTTTTGAAACGACTGATTCAAGTGATTCATCCGTTTATTGCTATGAATTGCAAATCAATTCAAACGATTCAATAGAAATATATTTATCTATTTATGAAACCATTGAATCGGAGGAACGGATCGCCAAAACACCACTTCTGGACATCAGTTGTCAACTGTTGTCGAGCACTGAACTAATGGCACAACTCTTTCGCAAATTTGTTTCAATCTTTCAATTCAAAGACCAAATGATAGAAGAATTGAAAGAACGGAATAAAAGTCTTCAAGAATTGTGTCAAAAATCTGTCGAAGATTTGGACTATTTTTCGGTTAAAAAAGAAGAAAACGATTCTTTGATTTTCACTAAATTTGTTGAAATACTTAATGAGAAGAAGAATAAAATCAAAGAATTGGAGCAAAGAATAAAAAATAAATGATTTTATAATTATTTTATTCAAAGGTTATTATAAATAATTAATTTACAAATATTTTTAATGATTTAATGAAAACACTATTTATTTGAATTACTTTTTTATGAAATTATAACTAAAAATCTATCGATTGATCCAAAGATGTAATGAAATAATGTTTATAACCGCTAAATATCTATTAAATGACATTCAATTTACTCGACATTAATGTCTTGTTTTCCGCCGGTCTTTGACTTTAATTTGATTTGTTTAATAACAATTGAATGATTGACAGCTTTGCACATATCATATATAGTGAGCGCCGCTATAGAGACTGCAGTCAACGCTTCCATTTCAACGCCCGTCTGATATGTAGTCTTAACCATAGATTCGATCAAAATTTCTTCATTTTTCTCGTCCACAATAGAAACGATCGAAACATTTTGGAGTAGTATTTGATGACAAAGTGGAATGAGTTTGGCTTTTGTCGCATAAAATGTTTTATAAACAGATTTGATAGCAATAAAAATGATAGGAATGTATAATTAAAATAAGGATCAATTAATTGTAATATTCTATACTAAAGTAAATAATTCATGTTTGGCCTAACAATAAACCTATTTATACAATTGTAACGATGCTCTGTATTAGTGATGAGCACAGGCCCGATATTTATAAATAAAATGGGAAAACTCAATATTCTTCGGATTCTAAAACTATTGACAGAAGTAGTGTTTGAGTTTTAGCTTTGATTTCTAGATAACTGATAAAAGTTATAATTTTTAAAATTTTTTAATCTTTCTTTAAGTTTTGTCTTCTTGTGAGCAAATGATGAATCAAAAGAAGGTGTAATAGACTCACAGGTATTCTTTGCGGCCATTATTCCTGCTATTTGTGCGACACTTAAAGCGTTGCCTTTTTTAATTTGATTCGATTGAATCAGTTGACAAACTTGTGCTCCGACCCAAACCCTGGCCACAGCACAAGCAGTTCTGTGAGTCAATGTCTTGTGTGCTATGTCTACCATTTTGGGTTGACCTGTGTTTGGATCTAAATGTGTAAAATCGGATGATTGGGTGCTGTAGTGACGCATTTGTTGTGCTATTGAATCCCGAAATGTATGAAAAGTTGTATAAAAAGCGGCCGTTTGTTACCCACCGATCAAAATCATTGGCCTATTGTTAGTGTTCGCTATATTCAAAGCCCCTATAATTTGGATTTGATATTAATTCAGTTTCTAAGACACTTCATCTAATTTGACGCATACCTGAGTGTTGTTTCCGTTTTCTATTCAGAGCTTCTCTAATCAATTCAATCAAATCTGCTTCATTGGCACCTTTACGTATGGCATCCCTTAACGAGACCTCTTCTTTTCCAAACAAACAGACCTTTAGAAGCAATTGAAGTGTCATTAACACTCGTATATAATTGAATGTCTGTTTTGTTTAAACCTTTAGATTTCCGTCGGCTGTAATCCTAATCCGATTACAAGTCCCGCAAAAGTTTTCACTCATCGATGTTATGAAACCTATTTGTCCCTTAAAATCTGGTACTTTATATGCTTTTGATGTCTCATTCAATTTGGGTTCTAATTGTTTAAGACCTGGATATTTGTCTGTAATTGTTGTTAACATTTCTTTATAAGTCATCAACTTTTCAGACTTCCATTTATTGCCATCGAATGGCATGTATTCAATGAATCGGACATCAAGTGAAGCATTTCGTGTCAATTCTACAAAATCATTGATCTCTTCCTCATTGAAACCTTTGATTACAACACAATTCAATTTAACGCAATCGAAGCCCACATTCAATGCGCTATCAATTGATTTCATCACTTGATTCCAACCTTTTCTTCGGGTAATTAATTCGAATTTTGGAGCTATTAATGTATCCAAACTTATATTTATTGCATTCAGTCCTAAAAATATTTTTTACAATTCATTATTTCTTAGTTTTTTTTATTGTTTTACTCTCTTTTTAATATTTCCACGAATTTGCTTAAAGTGTTGAAGCATTTTTCGGAACTATTAGTTCTTTCTATTCATTCAATTATAAGTCAGTTATTGAAAAGTTATTGCTTTTCAAAAATCTTTTACTAATTTTTTTCATACTTTAAATTATAATTTATGTCAAATTTTGTTACTATTTTTGAAGTGAAAGTGATTACAGATCGGTGGTGATGAGCACAGGCTCGAAAACCACATGCCTGGGCCTCATGAGCCTAAGCTTAAAATCTTGTGCCTAGGCCTGCAAAAATATCGTGAGCCTGGGCACACCCTCTGAAATTTTTTTCTTTGTCCATCCCTGATATTAATGTGCTTCTTATCAGCGGCGAGGATACATAAAAATGCCAGGGTGTATTTGATTTTGGCGAAGTCAAGGGGCGTATTCGGGGCTGTGATACTGTATCACAATTTTGTAAAAAAATCGACAAAACACTGTCTTCTGCGCCGATTTCTCTTAAGGTGGGTACCTTGTAAAGCTACTTTGGTCAAAATCACAGAGTATTCAGGACTACCTTTGCAAAATTTTTGACACTGGGGGTATTTTGGTTATACCCTTGGCAGACATATGCCTAAGTCTCTGAAAAAGACACTCTCACTCGTTAGCATGTAATCGAACCCAAGTTCCTTAACCTATAAGATGGCAATTGTGATAATTGGTTCTTTATGAATTTTTGAGAAAATAATTGAAATTCTCTATAAAAAGATCAAAACTTTTTTTAAATTTTGTAAAAACTCATAGATTTTGCAATTTTATAACAATGATAAATTAATATCTCCTTTTGAACTCAAGTCCAATCCAAAAAATTATAGTGCAATAATAATAATTGTGAAATAATATGTAAAAAGAGCGAGCAATAGCTCCTGATACAACGTAAAAGGAGCAAGCATAAATCCGAAAGTCCTCATAAAACGAAGGCATTCATTCTGTGAATATTACAAAAAGTGGGTTTTCATTTAAATGTCAAGCCATAAGTAGAAAGCACCTTTTAGATTTTTTTGGTGGTCACTTTTTAAATTGGTTCTTCCGCGAAGTTTTTATAATTTGTCAAGGTGCTAGTTTTTAATATTTTAGCAAAATTCCAATCTTAAGGTTAGATAAATTCAATGATAAGACTAGTATTTTAATTGTCTAAAATTCTAATTTCATCAAGGAAGGGGAATATTCAATATTGACCACTGTATGCATTCATAGCTATATTTGTTTAAATACCTGCTTGTTTTAATTCTGAACATTTCTTGTCCAAAACCAGTCCATTAGTAGTGATTCCTATAGTTTTGAGTCCATGTGTTCTCAGTTCTGATAATTGTCTCACAATATCAATGATGTCTTTACGAATTAAAGCTAAATATTCAATAAATTAAAAACAAATTTATAAAATAATTCAGTTTTTTCTTACGTTCGCCTCCGGTTAGCCTTATTTTATTAACTCCGAGTGATTTGACAAATAAATTGGAGAGTATTTTGATTTCATCCACAGTCAGGAGAAGAGAACTTTTTGTGAGAGAAATGCCTTCCTCTGGCATACAATACAAACCTATTAATAATAAGCTATTATTAAACCAAAGGAGTTGTACATATCAGGAATTGTCAAGAGGGTATAGTCAAAATACTCCCCGAATTTCAGGGATGTGCAGAGGGGGAGGGGTAGAACCCGGAATACCTCCTGGCGTTTTGGCCGGATTCCCCTATAGGTTCTCCGCGAGGGTTTTGAATCGATTTTATATCGAATTGCTTGTAATATTAGAATAACATAAGAATTTAACACAAATCTACTAAATATCGAGACAATAAAGAATTGAAACCTGTTTGTTTTAACACAAAAACGTTCTGTTTAATACCGAAAGAATAAAATAGGGTAAAAAAGCATGAAATACAGAATACACGAAATAAGAGCTGAAAATAGTTACAAATTATATTGTTATAAAACAGGAATCAACCATTAATATACAGCCCTTTGCAACTATGGAATCCTGGGACGGATATATTCAAATCACAAATTTTATTTTATCCAAATGACCCTGGTTCCAAACGTACATTTGCTCTAGCTCAAAAACTAGAATTTATTTTTCAATTCTGATTTTAGCAAGCTATTACTGAGTTAAAAATAATTTATACGCGTTTAGGAATTTTTCTCAATTTTATTTATTTAGCAGAGGTAGGGTAGGGAACATAAATGATAAATTGGATATAACTTTCGAACCAGTGGATGGATTTTACAAATTTTTACTGCATTGTATTATTAAAAATAAACTTGAGCATCCTTCCGACAAAATTTAGAATTCTTTTTATCTTGATGCTCTTAAACAATGTTTAGTTCTGGTGTTACTGGTTAGAGGTGCTGAAGTGAAAAAATTAGATTTTAAAATTCGACAAAATTATACATCGAGTATATTTTCAAAATTGAAACTAGCAGCAATAGATTCAGCAGGTGCAATTAATTAGAATCTATGTCTCATTTATCGAATTTTAAAATTTAATTATACAGTTATAATTTGAGGCGAAATTGGAAAATCCATTTATAATGGTGACAAATATAAAAAAGATTCGTCTCATTTTTTCCATCTTTGCCAGCAATTCTAACGTAAGAATAATTCTGATACACTGTATCATAATTTAATAGTGTTATTAATTGTAGATTTCACAAACTCTCTATCATTAAATTCTTCGCTGAAACCGTCGATTAATTTTGAAGATATAAAAAGTAAGCTTGATAAGTTTTTGAATAAATCCATAAAAGTATAAAAATATGAGAAAATAAGTTAAAATATTCAACTATAGACAAGCTTGGTTGTTCTAAGGGGTTAAAATGGCGAATATTTTTACTAAATCGCAGTGGTGTAGGAACAGGTAAAATGACTTTTTTGCTTTTTTGGATTTAAGTTAGGTTAAAAAAAAGTTTAAGACAAAATCGCAAGGATACCTCTAATTAATCTCAAATTGCTAGGTTTTATTGTGAAAAATAGCTGAATTGAGACAAATTCTGCTAATGGTTCGGATATACCCTTCCCCTTGTCGAACCTGGTCATCAGTCAACCATTAGCACAATCACACTATGGGTCTATTAACTATGACAATTAACTTTGGGAAAGAGAAATACAGTAGTAATGAAAATAAGTGAATAAATTGAGATATTTTGCTATGAATTGTGAAGTTATAAGAGACATCTCATTCCTCTCTGTCTGACATACTTTTATGAATTCTGTTTATTTAATAAAATGCTAAATAGCACAATTGATTCATCCATTTTTTATAGAAAACTTGGCATTACTTAAAACTTTGTTTTTTTAAGTGATCCCTATATTAACAAAACCATTCCATTACTTACACCGAAGATTACATCTTTCAGTCAAAGATATTCTGAGATAATTGTGTTTCCGACCAAATGTGTCGAATAGATTAGTTGTATTTGAAGTCGAGTGCGAAATATTTCTGATAAAAAATCCAACATTTCCTGTGATTTTTGCTGGAATTCTTGTGAAAAGCATTTTTTCAATATTTATTTTAAAAACTATTCGTCAAATCTTTGAATGGAATAAATGTGAACACAGTTTAGATAATTTACAATAAGATTAATAAAATAATCACTTTTGGGATGCATTAAGGGGTGGCCAATGGACTGAATGACAATTTGGGTCAATAAATGATTTTAGAAATTCGCTGACAATCGTTCATCAGAACCAATCATTTGCTTACCGTTAATGACTGCAGGAGTGGGAGTAAACTAGTATTGGAAACAACTGTCCTTACATTTACTACAAGTGCATGTGTAGAGGAGTATTGAATCCCTGAATGTAATCGAAACAAAACCGAAGTTCATTTAATGATAAAACTGTTTTCTGTAAACTTTGTTCGCAAACACATATTTGGAAAGAAAAACGATAATAGTTTGCAAAAAACAAGTAAACACTTTAAATGAATCAAAACAGGAGTTAAATAATTCTTTTTAAAATTTTTATTAATAAAATTGAATCGAAAGCTGCGTTACATTAGAGTATAGTATAAAATAAAAATTAAAACAAACGAACGAAAAGCACTTTTATCTCTAATATTCAGTTTTAAATGTGATTTCTATTCGTACTGAAGGGTACAATTCAATTGTCACCGGTTTTTATTCAATTATATCAATGATATCATCAAAATTTGGGTCCTTTAGTATATCACTCACTCATTCTGTGTTTCAAACATAACTATATTATTATTATTTCTCAATAAACACAATAAAATTTACCAAAAGTTTCTTTTTCTCTAAATATCTGATTATTAATAATAATATCAAAGGGAATGTAAACATACATTACAATCGATAAAACATGTTATGAGTCAACCAATCAATCATTAGATTTAGACTTTTTTATCCTTATTTTTCACAATAATTTTCTTTTCTTCAAAAACACCGGGAGTTTAAACAAACAAAAAAATAAAAACAATAGAAAGTTTTATTACATTTAATTATGTTTTGTTTTGTCAAATATCTTATAAATAATTAATTCAATTCTCTGTTCAATTTTTAAAAGAATTCTCCTCAAAAAACCCTTAAATTACAGTAAAACTTGTGATTTTCAATGAATGAATGTTTGAGACAATAATCAAATGAGTGAATGAAGAAAATTGTTAGCAAATGAACTGATTTTCTCGATTTGTTTTTGTGTTAAAATGTTTTGGTATATAAACTAAAACTTGTAGTAATGCATAGAATAGTATAAATAGAAATCCAATTATAATAAGAATAATATTACAGAATATTCAGTGTTTGTTTGCAATAATAATTAAGAATACGAGAGAATTGCAAATTCAAAGTACATTACAATTATTGAGCAAATTAGCCGTGAATTACATTTCCAAATGTTAGAGATATTCAATTTGTTTTTTGCTTTGCTTTGCTTTCGATTTATCGCATATTTTGTATTAAATCTAATTATTTGGAGAAATAAATTCAGACGATATATGTGTGGGATATCTGACACAAGATATTTGAGTGTATTTTAATTGTTGGACACATTCCTATCGCCTACGCATCAAATCATGTATTTTCGGTCAAATAAACAGCAAAATAGTATTGAATGTCAATTGTGTCACACATTATATATTTAGACATTTATAATAAGTTATAAATCAAACCAAAGTAAAAAGTGTTTCAAATATCATATTCAACACAAGGCTTACCAAAGGAATCAAATTAGAAACAAATGCGGAAACAAATTGATTTACAAATAAAAAACAATAAAAAGTGAACTGATTTTCAGTGTTATTCCGCCAATAAATCTGTTCCTCTTCTCAATTCAGGTGTTTATTGAAAAAACACATTACGTAATGATTGACGCATTCATTGCACATATTTTGAATGAAATGCTCTTTATTTACGAAAGAGTTGTGAAGTTATAGAGCGTTCGCACAAACACATAGTCTGTCGGTGTCTATAGAATGTGTGACAATAATGCCATACATTTGACGCACACGTAATGCAGACTATTGTCAACTCAAATGATCAACAGTTATCTCAAATACAAGTTTTTTGGAGTCAATAAATCCAGTTTTACGTCAATTGAATGGAATAATGAGTTTTTGAGACAAGTATTGAACGAGTGTTTGAATAGTTGTTCGTATTTTTTTGGAATGAATTTTCATTTCTTTTAAACAAATAAAGTTGTGATAACACACGAAATGAACAGAAAGAACAAGAAAAGAGAGAACGCGTTATAATATAAATCCAATGCCAGTTGTTTTGTAGTATTGATTCCCATAAACATGTCGTTTAGTGACACAAAATAATGTTTGCTTTGCTTCACATTCTTAGAAAAACTTTAGAATATTTACACCAAAAACAATAAATAAACCAAAACTAAATATTTTCAGCTATTCATCAAATTTGGAGCAAATTTTCGGGTCTTAAAGGACACTCCTATCACTGGTCGATACTTTTGGCCAAAGCTGTAGCGCTCCCGTGATATGAGAACTGTTGAAAGTAGGGCTGTTCTAACTCCTCATTAATCGAGTTCAGTGTCATCTGCTCGGGTGGAGTCAGTTGTACTGATTCGCCGGTAAACTCCTGATCGAAATATCTGGTGTCGGTATCACTGGTCACCTGAGGCTTGAATGGCGGCGTCACCTGAACAGGGAGTCAATCAAAGACCACAAATCAGTTTAAATACTATTTTAATCAGGAATTAATCAATGACTCAAACCTTCTTTTCCAGCAATTCCTGCCACTGCACGTTCCTGAAGAAGGGGTGGTACATAATCTCCTTCGCATCCTCAGCCCCGCCTCCAAGTCTTTTGAGGGGGTCTTTAACGAGGAGTCCCTGCAATAAGTTTTTCGCTTCGGCCGACAGTGCTTTGGGAAACTTTACTTCTTCGACAAGTATTAGCTCAAAAAGGATGTCGTGGTCTCTGTTGTAAAAGGGCAGACGTCCGCACATCATCTCATACATGACAACTCCCAGTCCCCACCAGTCCACCTGTCAGTCAAATACAATTATTTCGGACTTAATTCTCAAACCAAACAATTATGTTTAACATTAAACTAACCGCTCGTCCATAATCTGTGTCTTCGAGTACTTCGGGCGCCAAATATTCAGGAGTTCCACAAAATGTTTTAGTCGTCGAACCAAAGGTAATGTCTTCTTTACACAAACCAAAGTCAGCTATTTTTATATTACCCGAAGAATCGAGTAACAAGTTTTCGAGCTATCAGTCAATTAATGAATTAAATGAGTGAATAAAAAGAAAATTTTATCCCAAAAACAATATTCATTCAAAACAATCAGACAAACACTGATTTACTACTGTTTATAGTTCTACCGCTGAAAACATAACTTTTTATTAAATCAATATTGCATTTATTGAGTATTGCTTTCATAAACTATCAAAACTATAAATATAATAGCGTTAAAATATATGAATGAAAGAGTTAAAAATAATTAAAAGTACATTAAATGTGAATTAAAAATATTGATTATATTCGTCATTAACTCATTTTTGACCTTATGTTCCAACAAATAAAATATTGTTTTTAATGTTAAATAAAATTATTCCTTGCCTATTTACCAAAACCTACTTATAGTAACTAAAAATTAGAGGAAACCAACTTTAGAAGAATTATTAAAAATTAGAGAATTAATCCTGAAATGGAAGGATATGTTAATTATTGGTTTCAAATAAATTATTCATTTAATAAATAAATAAAACGAAAACATTTGAAACAATTTGATTTGCAATGAATCACAAAAAACAAATGCAAATCATTAAAATAGTAAAACAATTCCTATTTTGTAATAAATAATAATTCAAACGAATGACAGAAAAACAATAAAAATTAATATTTCAATTGAACTCAACATTTGATGAAAAGCGAGAAATCATTGTTTTTGAATGAATAGTATTTATTTTGAACGCAATAAACAATAGGAATATTAAATTATATTTACCTTAAGATCTCTATATATGACGCCTCTCTGGTGCAGGTATTCGAGTGCCAATAGTATTTGTGCGCCATAGAATTTGGTCCGATCCTCACTGAATATCCTCTCCCGAGACAAGTGAAAGAAGAGTTCGCCTCCGTTTACGTATTCCATTACAAAACATAAACGATCGCCCGTTTGGAAAGAGTACTTCAGTGCCTTTTAACAAGTGTTTCAAATGTTATTTTAATTCAATATTCATTGAAAGATTAAATTCAAATAAAGATTAAATAAAAGTTAATTACAATAAGAAACGGGTGTTTAGTGTTGCGCAACACTCTATTCTCAGTGAGTGTATGCGCGACCTCGTCCTTAGCTATAATTGTCTCCTTTTTTAGAACTTTTATGGCATATAGAAGACCCGTTCCCTTTTCACGACACAGAATCACTTTACCGAACGTTCCTTTGCCTAAAACTTTAAGAAACTCAAAGTCTTCTAAAGTCTGAAAATTCAGTTTAAAAAAATTGATTTAAATTCAAAAACAAATTCAACAGAAATGCTCACAATTTTACGGCCTCTCGAAGAAGTAGTTATGTGTAATCGGTTTCTATATATCTCTTGTGTTTTGTTTGCGTCAACCATTTCTATGTCCCCCTCCTCTTCAATAGACAGTCGACCGGCCACTAGAGTAATGGCTTCACACCACTCATCCCTGTCCTTATCGTTGTCCACGTGAAACATGCGCTCAATAACTGTTGTCCACTGAAGACCTCTTATAATGAATGTGAATGCCTTCGGTCTATCGGTTTTCATTATCTGACAGCCCCTGACTGTGAAGTTATTGAGCGGATCAGTGAACACACCGTCTGGTTTGTTCTTAAACCCAATGAGAGAGCCGTCTTCGAACAGAATGAAGTACCGGGGCCTCCAGTTCTTTATGTGTTCGCCTTTGCGGTCAAAGTATTATTAAATAAATTAATAATAATTTGATTCAAAACTAAGAGTCACTACAACTTCAATACAATTACCTCTTTTGTAAAGCCAGCCCTCTTTGACCACTCGGGATGTGGGCGGAGGTATGACTAAGTCGATAGGCATCACCGGTATGTGTGAAGACGTTATACTAATTCCAGTCGCAGTTCCAGACATTCTCTTTATTTAATACTCATTTCAAGTCAAACACAGATAACTTTTTTTTAATAAATTTAAAACTTTATTACAATTATTACTAATAGAAAACACACAAATAAATAAAACAATACTTTATATTAATATAATTATTAAAAAATTGTAAAATGAATTATTAATTAAATCCAAATTTTTATTTATTTATTTATTAAAAGATTATTAATTTAAATGTTTTTTAAAAACATTTCTTTTGAGTTGAATTCAAGACATTAAAGACATTGATATCTAATGAGGAAAGAAATCAAATATTGATAATTGAATTGAATTTTTGAGGAAAAACTTTAAATTTAGTTTCAATTAAATGAGAAAATAATTAAAACAATTGTATTAATGAAAAATTTTTCTTTAATTGTTTTAAAACATTAATCAATTAATTGGAAAAATATATTGAAATTAACTTTTTATTTGACACACCTTTGAGTCAATGAATCAATTGTTTTGTTTTTATTATTCAATGAATAAATCAATGCTTTTATGAATTTTTTTATGAAAAACAAATTAAATTAAAAGCAAATTATTTTCATTTAAGTCTAAAATAACAAATTGTTTTACAATTTTTTAAAAAGCATTTGATTTATATATTTATAGATTTATATATCAATTGTTTCGCTAAATCAGAGCAAACGTACAAACATTTAATAAAATTAAAATCAATTTAAAAAACTTTTCATTAATAAAGCGTTTCTTCTCTTCGTTTAAATGATAATCAAAATAATGATTGAAAATAAGGACTGATTTGTTGTTTCAATACTTCTCTCTTCTCTCTCTCACTTGCATTCAATACGCGTTTTGGGTATCTATTCATTCAATAACACAGTTATGGTGTTATATATGAACCTCAAGTCAAACATTAAACTGTAAACAACAGATAAACACATCACTCAAACATACGTACCGTTCCTTTATATACATTGAAAGAGCCCTATATTTTGAACGTCTAGTTATTTTATATAGAATTTATATTAAACCAGTCCTTCACTCACCGTAAGGTACGTAGTCTTTGGATTATAAGCACTTCAATAGTAGTCGACTCTAACGTTGAAATGTGCTCTTGAATTATGAAACAACGTATTCATTAATTGTCGCCAAACTATTCCCTCTTTTCACTACTCATACACTATTAAGTTATGTATTGAATACTCAATTCTTCATATCTACAGAATAAGAGTGAAAAACAAATTGTTTTGCGACAGAGAATGTCTATTCCGTCCCACTTTTAGGACGAACAAACTTATAAAACATAAATCTTTACTTTCTATTTAATTTGAAATTAGAGTATATTTATTGCCTAACGTACTCATACTTTGTATGGCCAATGTCAAACAGGCAGGGTATTTGATCCGGGAAAATTGACTGCTTAAGTGTAAAAACTTAACGGAAATCAATGACAAAAAATAAATGCATTGTAAATTTTCATATTATTTCAGGGTAGCCAAGCTTACCCATTCTTGTGGGCAGTGATGATCACCATTCAAATTTTGCGCTCATTTTTGGTACTTAATTAATTTACATGCTTTATTGCCATAAAAGTAAAGCAGTTTATGATTTGAGACATTCAAATAAAAAGTTACTTAAAATCCTCAAATTTGCCTACAATTGCAATACATTTAATA
>JAQFXN010000862.1:0-18117 GCA_034693365.1 Liacarus xylariae
TTAGTTACAAGCTATAGTCTTGAGATATCTGATTGAAGAGCGCGTAACTCAACATAAGCTGGATTTTTGAATTTATAAAAATGACTTATATCTATGATAGAAGTGTTGAGATGTAAAGTAGAAACAGAAGAAGAAAAGGAGTAAAATGTGTGTAAAAAATCTACTCAAAGGGACAGTGAATGTAAGGATTGTAAGCTTCAATGCTATAACTTTTAAAGATCTTTCAAAATACTTTACGTTAAACCATATCCAAAGCCATCATTCGTATACTAACTCTTGTTATAAATGCGTTGAATCACAACGATTTTATTTTACACAAGATTTCATGTAAAAATAGTGGAAACACATAAGAGGAGAGGGAGGGAAGAGAGAGAATATACTGAACAGAAATGTTCGTTTCGTATATATCTTTGCAAATAAAGAATAGAAGAGAAAAAAATCAGTATTGTTGTACAGATTTTA
Source organism: Liacarus xylariae (assembly GCA_034693365.1). NCBI lineage: Eukaryota > Metazoa > Arthropoda > Arachnida > Sarcoptiformes > Liacaridae > Liacarus > Liacarus xylariae. Next base: position 463 of record JAQFXN010000862.1, read on the forward strand.
TATAATCGGATATTTTTGCCTCTCATTCCAAAATATTCTGATAGCTATGCTCTGAGCGATAGAAAAAAACGAGTGCAGAAAAGAAAGAAAAGTATAATAAAAACTGTTGAGACTGCACACAGAGATGTGGCAATAATATAACTGTCTGTCATTTAATGGAAGAGAATATCAGAAACAAACTTTTGCCTAACTTTTCTCTCCTCTCCTCTCACTATGTGTTTGTGCGTTGGATCTCATTGTCATAAACAAAATATAAAAAACACCAACATTTGCAACGGAAACACAAAATTTAATTGCATTTGCGATTTCACAGAATAACATATAGAAAATGGATGTTTGAAAAAGACGTTAAGAGAAATATATAATAATTTGTAAAAACGGAAAAAAACAATAACTATAAAAATTTTAGCCATTATTATCAAAACATATATATAACGGTATTTATATGTGCGATAAGACAAGAAAAATATTATTGACCAACAAATAAATAAAAATATATAAAAACAATTCTCATTTATTTCCAGAACCAATGTTTTATGTCATCGTTTTGTTCGTTTAGTTTTAAAATTTTATCTTTGGTTTAGATTTGAAATTTAAAGTTAATTATAAAACACAAGTATTTTTAAAAATTCTAAATTTATATTTATTTTAAGACAGAAATAAAACATTGACTGGAATTCAGTTGATGTGAGCCAATGATTAAAATTGCTATAAAACAAAAATAGTCTAACATTTTATATTTGGCCTCAAAATAAATTTCAGTAATTTTGTAATTTAAATTAGTGAATAGAATATTCTGTTCAAATCTGACTAAAATTCAGTATTCAGTGTAAAGAATATTCTTTTTATGCAAATATTAATATTATAAATGTTTAATTATTAAAAGTTATTAACTTATAATTTATTTACTTTCAGTTTTGTTAAATCTTTGAATGCAATTGAATTATGAGATTCTGCTAAATCACAAAATATCGACCAAATATTTTCTAAGTGAACATCAAATTAGAGATCGATTTGAGATTTTCTTCTCTTCATTTATTAAATATACAGAATATATAGAATATTCTTATATTATATTCAAACTCAACATTGAATTCCTTTCAGAGAAATGAGATAATAAGTCCAAAAATCTGTATAATTCAAGTCAAGTGTAATATTACTAATGAAACATAATGTAATGTAATGTCTGTCCAATACTTATTGGAGTGAAATGCAATTCCAGAGATTAATGCATACATTTAGTCAGTGGATAAAAAGAAAAAAAACTCAATTAATTATCCCAATTAATAATCATTTGATCCAAAAAATCTACTAAAAGTAAATAATAGTATTGAATAACTAATTAAATTTAATGCATTAATAATAAAATACATTTATTCTAACTTTTCATCACAATTTCATTTTGTTCAGACTTAATGTCCGACACATAACACATAAACTTATGTTTTACTCTTCGATGCATTTTTCACAAATTCAACAAAAACATTGAAAATACGTTAAAGTACTCGACAAACGAGTGCATAGAATGCATTTGAAAATTGGATGCATTTCTCACATCCATTCTAAGAGCACAGAGAACTGGTGAGAATCATAAGTGTCATAAATATTGCACAACATATGTGATGTAAATTCTATTCCAATACCATTTCTCACTTATTATCGCATCAAACCCTTGAATGAATTCCATAAACTTATCGAATTTCAGGCCAAAAGCAAATACAATTATTTCCATTTCATATTTAGGAAAAAATTATTGTATTTCGAGATTTGCTTTTTATATATTTCATTAAAATGTACTCTCATTTTCTAAATAGTGAAAAAGAATCTTAAAATCAATTTTTAAATAAAATTTTAAAAAAGAAACATTTACTTATATTCAGTTAAAAAATATGATTTAAAGAACATTTTCAGGATTTTCTAAAGTTTAAAAACTTAATAAATTTTTAAATGCAGAATTGTAAACCATATGAATAATTCAGTGTAGAATAGAATATATTCCCGGATATTTTCGATATAATCAAAATATTTACTTTAAGAATTCAGGAGGAGATATGGAGCCTAGGGAAATTTTCTTCGAATAATTTTTATAAAATCTGACTGGTATTTTATGAAAGAACATTCTTTTCTCTTCTTATTTCAATAAAATTAGGAAAATTATATCTCATTTAATTTATCTGAATTAAGCTTGCTCATTTTGATTATTATTCATCTAATTATATACAGTATGCTAAAATAAAAATATAATCAAAAATACTATTACAAAAAATTAAAATAAATAACTAATTGGATTAGAATATTAAAATTCTGAAACAAAACAACAAAAATATATTCTCTGCACAACACTATACTTTATGTTTGCGTACATTTTTCTCTTCCCTTATATTCATCCAAAATAACTTTTTTCAGTCTAACAATTATTGCTTTTATATGTAAAACTGCACACATATATAGAAAATTTTAGAGTATTTTTTCACTGACGAAAACTCATCATAGGGTTAAAGAATTTTTGTTAGAGAAAAAAAATCTTAGTTCTCTAATTGCATAAACAAAAAGCATAGCTTAAGTATGAGGTAAAGTAACTTAAGTTTGTAATTAATTATTCATTAGCGGAGAAATAATTCATTCAATGCTGTGAATCACTTATGTCTGAAGAATACAAAAAATGTAATTAATTGCGACAAAAAAGAAATAATTTTAGATTAAAAGTTGTATTTTTGCACAAAAACAACGAAAGAAATAGTTAGACTCAGACTTCTTTTGCAACACATTTAATACCAAACGAATCACATTTATAGCAACAAAAAAAAGAAATGAATCTAAAAAAGTCTTTCCCTCTCCTTATGAGATATCCGTCCAACAAATCGCTGTCAATTTTATTCTTTACTTTTGTTATACAAACACTCTTTAAAAATAATATTTTTATATATTATATATCAATATATAGTTTATATCAATGAACTTCTTAAAGTAGCTCTCAATGTTTGCAATATATGAGCGCCTAATGTAAAGTACGTGGTTTTCGTAAGTGAGTATCACTTTATTCTTTCTCTATAAGTGTTAACGTGTCTGTGCACTTACCATTTGCCGGGGCGTAAATATTCAGATACAGACAGTCTTCGCTCTGATTTTGTAGAGTCGGCAGTAATCGCCTCAATATATTGAGTCGACCCAAAGTCATTGTCTTCAGTGCTTCGGTTTCGTTGCTGATGTCAATTAATCTTTGCGGACACACAGGTCCTAATGTGTGTGCACTTCTAGTGCCCGACCATATGGCTGGTGTCACGGGTGGCATAAAACGCAGTTTGCCTTTAATTAAATTTGTTATGATTTTTGATTAAATCCACTTAAATAGCGATTAATGATTAAAATATTAATATAATTACCATTGGGTGGCGAAGCGTATGGAATGCCTTCAAAAGATTAAATTGAAAATTGCATTAAAATTCTTGTGTTTCAGTAATGAAAAAGTTAAACAAAAGAAAAATAAAAATATTATTCAAAGCATATAATTTACATTTGATATCACTATTGGTTTACTGTATATTAACACATATTAACAAAATTGAATAATTAATGTAATGACAGCTAAAGGGGATAAAGAAGAAAATGCAACCCTAAAGAATCCCAATATTCAGCTAAAGCTTGAGAACTGATATATTTTAAAAAGGTAAGATATTTTCCATTTATAGTAAAACTAGCATTGCTCTCTGCAGACTATGGTTATTTTTAAATTTAGCAAATTGCTTTTAATATTCTAAAATGACTCACATTTGCATAAACACTATTAGTTGTGTGCAATACTTACCCAAAAACACTTCTATTGGCTGTAAATTTTTATTCGGAAGCGTTACGATAGACCCTCGAAGTCCCCCGTATTTCGTTCTAACGACTCGTGAACTTAATCTTCTTTCTGGTGTTAAATTTGCAAATGTTGTTATTGTAAAGAAACACAGTATTAATAGCGCCGGTATTTCCAATACTGTTCTATTGACTCGAATCAATTTGATTGTAAATTTAGACATTATTACAACCGAATGTTAACTGAGGAAAGACAGATAGTGAGAGCACATACACATACACATACACACGACCACCGATCGAATTAAATAGTTGGGCTGTAATAATGTTTTTATTGTAACTCCAATTTCCAAATCTATTATGGATTGCAATGAAATAGAAATAATAGTTAGAGAAGAAAAAAAGTATATAAAAAGAAACGTTTTATTTTTAAAGCAAACAAATAATTGTCAAACTATTACGGATCACATAAAAGCAGAGGAGAAGAGCATCAGAAGAGGAGAAAAGGAAAAGCATTTTTTGATATTTGATTTCTTCAAACAATCAACAAAATCGGATATATTTTCTATCGATATATTGTATAAAAACAACTTTTAGAAACAAAAACCCAATAAAAAAAAGTAAGAGTAATATAAAAAATTATCGAAGAGACTGTCGAACTAAATAAGAATAGTATTTAATTCTCTTTTTGATTTTGATTATTGTTTTGAAGTGAAAAGCCATCATTTTTTCCTACTATTAGTACTTCTTTTGATTATTGTTAGACATAAAAGTGTAGAGAAGTACACGACTAGAATGGATACAAATTCACAATATGGTGTGCTCTTGAATGTGTAGTACAAATAAGAAGAAGTTGAAAGTTTTTGGTAGTGTTTGGTAGTCTCATCACAACTGCACTCAACCATTAAGGCCTAAGCGCTGCAATGCATCCAAACACACAAATGTTATTTGATATTTAGAGAAGTTGAGCTCATGAGTGCATTACTTTGCCATCCAATACAACAATGTCTACATAACTATACTCTAAGTTGCGCTACAAATGATAAAATAGCCCTTCGGTTAGAACAACGCTATAGATTGCAATGTTTATGCAGAGGAACACTGAATAACTGATAATTTATTCTATTGTATGAACGCATATAAAAATTTATTAGTCTTTGCCATAAATATTATTTGTGTTCAACACATTTCTATTTTTTGGATTTTGTTTTTTCCATATGCTATGATGTTCTGATAGAATGTCTCAAAATTTTATAAATTGAATAAATATAATCTCAGCTTATTTTTTGATTTATAAGAATTCAAATATAGAGGTATTTAATTAATTTAAATTTCAAAATCTTTTTAAAAATATGCACTAAAAACATAAATTTTATATTTGCTATAGAATTTATTTTTTTGACCAATGGTTTAAATTAGAATGCGAAACAGGAATCCCTAATCCCTGAATTTCTTTTCCCTTCCCAATCGCTTAAGGGAATGGGAAGGGAACGGGAGTCAAATGTTTAGTAACGGGAAGCGAAGGGATTGCGAGTCAGTCAATAATGTATGTCTGATCCCTTATTTAAAGGCAATTCCTTGACTCCCTTATTCTGTTTAGATATACGCTAAATAACTGTAAGTGTGTGTAAGAATCCGCGCATGTCAGCTGATTCGAGGGAATGGCTTTAAATATATTTCAAGGGAACGGGAATGGAAGGGATAAAAATTCGGAGAGAATTTCGCACTCTAACTCAAATGTTAGGCATATTTTCCTAACAAAACATAATCTACAGAGTATTGAGAGATAAGAAATTGTTATTTGAAGAGAAAAAATGAATTGAATTTATGTATTCGTTCAGTGATAGCGAGTCTACACAATGTTTTTGGTGGAGTTTGAAAACGACAATTTAAGAAGTTTAATAAATGGAAATTTTTAAAAACTTTCCCGGATAAATTAATGTTTTTTAAAAATTGCAATTATAAAAATTTTGACCTGTCTAAAATGCAGTGCAGTAATGGAGTTTATTAATCTGGCAATTGATTAGGCAGTGGTGTGCGAAATGAAGTGTCCTTTAAGGATATAATTTATAGCAAAAACTGTGTTCAAAGGGTAGAAAAATACTTAAAACTTCTCGCAAATTATGAATGTGAACCAATGAGCACCTGTGCCAGTAGAGAAGCATATTTACAGTATTATTAAAATTCAATTCATTTTTGACAGAAATAAATGTTCGAACAGACGAATAGCTTTTAGACTTTCAAGAATTAGGATATCGATTCAGAGATGGTATATCATTTTGAGAACAGGGAAAATTCTAACTTAGTTTATAAAATTAGTAACAAAATGCTTATTTTTAAATAAAATTTACAGATTATTAAAAAGATATTTCAATATTAAAATCTAAGGGAATGCAATTTACTAATATTACTAAAATTATTCTGATTAATATTATTATAAATATGAGAATGTAGGTTTTATCAAATAACTGATGCTTCAAGTAATTTAATCTTTTATTTTGTAAAATCTTTACAAAAATAATAACTGAGAATGTTTCTGGAACCTCTCGCAATAAATGTAACTTTTCATATTGTGGATATTGAATCAAAACCAAACACAAAATGTAAGGTAATTGTAGAGGAAATACCTTTCAATACGATAACAAAATATAAGAACAAAAATAAAGATAAAGCATAAGAAGCTCACTAATGGGGAGGAGAAAAGAGTGGGTGATATAGAGAAAAAGGAAATAAGAGAGGAGAGGGAGGGAGAGACAGGAGAGAGTTGTTCGAAACAGTTGTTCAGTTATTTTTAAGCTATTCAGTATTGGCACAGTTATCTGGTTATCCATCCTATCCATCATAATGTAAATAAAGTTTAAGAGCGGAGCACACAATGCGAGCATTTCTTATATAACTTTACCCAAACTTCCATATCTGTCATAATATCTGATGAAATAACGAAAAATATATATTTTTTGTTTTATATATCGCTCGAAACAAAGATTAGATTTGAAGCAATATTTTGGTTAAAATGCGATTCAATAATAAATAAAATGAAACCCAGAATTGAAAGCATAAATTTTCGAGAATACTATACTGTATTTGTAATAATGAATAAGTGGCATAAGTGCTACTCCACTACTTGTTTGCCACTATTGTAACCACTGATTCCATTTGATTCCGTATCGATAATACAAATCTTTTAGTATGTCTTCTCATAATTTGACAATTGTATAGATATTTAACATAAGACGAAAAAACAAATACTTTCAACCGTTTCGTACATTTTTTTCAGTGAAAAAGACATTTAAAAAGATTAGTCGCTTCAGTGCTTCAGTACTTTCCTTCTCTGTCAGTCTCTTTTGGAATCTTTCACTACAGAAGTATTATTTCTATGACTTATTTTTGTGCTTTTTAGGCAACGACTACTGAAATGCTTAGTTCTGAATGAAATAGTAAAACAATGTTAGTGTCGGTGCGTCTAATGTTTGTGTCAATAATCAGTATTTGTTTCACAAATCCATTTCGATTGTGTCACGCGATACGCAATTTAAGGCACATTTGTGTCACAACAATATTCAGTAAACAATCCTTAAATATATATTATAATAATTGTGAGCCAATGCCAGCAATGGCAAGGCATACACGCGTTGCCAATGGGTTTACAGACGGATGTAATCCCAATAAATAAATCTTACTTTTACTCCAACTTATATTCTCCACTGTATTAGGCATTACTGTAACAGCAGATGTGCATTAAATACCAGTTCTGACACAAAAATAATAATAGAAACTAAATATTATAACAATATTCGCCAAATAGACGATCAAAAACATAAAGTCAACAAATAATAAAAATATAAGAGGAATCCGAATATAGATCTGTCAATTCATTGGATGTGCAAATAATATATTCTTAGTGTATATGGAGATCGACTAATGTAACAGAAAAGTAAAAAAAGATTAAATTCTTTAAGAACTCAATATTTTTTTCAATCTATTGTATATTCAATGACTCGACTCAGAAAATGTTATTTTAGTTAAAACACAACACTCGAGAGCATCTCAATAATGACAATTAAATTGTGTGACAACTCATGTAAAACATCTATTTTACATACAGTTAATGAAAAATATATAAAAATCAGCTTTGCTTTCGAAAAAACATTATTAAATAATAAAAAATGTTGTTTAGCTAATAGAGAGATGGCTTTCCTTTTTATATAAAGTTTATGCAAAACAAAACATTGCACAGGGATGTGAAAGGTCCAAAACGATAGAGGGTATTTTTTCGGCGAGAGCCTAAGGGGTCTAGAGGAGGGTAAAATGGCGAATTTTGCCAAATTTTGCCTAGGAGTGTCCAGGGGGGGTCCAGGGGGATTTTCAAAAAGTGTTTTTTGACTATAATATGTAATAAATATGTTTTTAACGCTCAAAACTAGTTTATATATAAATCTACTTAAAAACAGTTTAACTAGCAATTTAATTGCTAAAAAGTGGTTATTTTATTGCTTTTTTAGTACGAAACACATGAAAACCATCAAAATTGGGTTCAAAACGAGTTTATTGAGTGGTTTATACTACAACTGCACTGCAAAGCATTCAAATATTACTGATTTGTAATGAATTTTACGAAAAATTTTGAAAATGGCGCCGTTTCCTAAAAATTTGCTTAGGAGGCGGTACCTCGCGGAGAGCCTATAGGGGTACCTGACAAAAACGCTAGGGGAGTTATTCCGGGCTGGACCTCCCCTTCCACATCCCTGATATTACAGTACTTTACAATTCATGCTTTGGATTTAGTTTTTTTCCTTATTTTATATATAATATTAGAAAAATCCGATTTAATTATTCACAAAATATTTTATTTTTGTTCTTATGTTAGATCTAATTGAATGCACAGTTGACTGATGTCTGATCCGGAATAAAATCTTTGACTAATTTAATATTTGAATTCGAGTCGACTTACCATATAATACAAGTCTAAATATATTGAATTAGAAGTTTAAATAGAGAACAGTTTGTATTAATACTGTATATCCGGATGAAAAAAAAGAAGAAAACAAAACAATTGAATAAAGATTGAGTTGAGTTGATAACAATGATGAACACTAAGAGGGAATCCAATGGGGAGTAAAGCAAAGCCGACACAAATTGAACAGAAATGCAAATACTTTTGTGTTCACCAATAGATAAAACTTTTCTAAACAAAGTTCTGTTTTCTGTTATTTAATTTTTCAACTTATTTTAGTTACACTTTATTTATAGTCAAAAAATAGATGAACAGCAGAACAGCAAACAAACAAAATGAAACACTAAATATATTATTAAAAAGTTTATTTTAGGATAAGAATTGTGTTCACACAAAACGAATTGAATATATTTTAGTTTATTTATTTGATTAAAACAATCATAAATTAAGGATTGAATGCATTAATCAAATGCATTGACAAATATTTTTATATCGACTGAAGTTTTCTAAATTAATGTAGATTTCAGTCACACAATACTCAAACACTATCACAGAAATAGCATTAAAGAAAAGAAAAGAAAAATTATTTTGGAATAGAATTTCTTGACTTTCACTTATTCAACGAAATTTATTTTCAAAACTGATTACAAATATTTTGGCACAAAACCAGAATCCAATCGAAATGTGTAGCAAATTATAAAAGAAAAGTCGGTTACTATAAAAAAAATTCTTTATATCAATAGATGAATAGCTGCGCACTTGTCTAACGAGTGAGAGACAGGAAGAGAGAGAGAGTAAGAGAAAGAGAGTATTACTTAATAATAGTTGTGGAGCTGTAGAGCTGGAGATTGCGATACGAATGCCAAGTCTGAGCCGATCGCAGGCCTTAAAATTCAAACGAAGGGATACACTGTTCGGCGTACAAGAAGAGTGCACACAGTCTTATGTATAGCCTTTCCGTTGCTGTTCCAATTGAATCAGTGAACAGCGTTTGCTCAGTAACTTCAAGAACTCCATGAGAGAGATATGGAATTGCAGTGCAAAGAGATAGTGGGAAACGACCAAAAAAGAAATGCACAGAATATATATATATTCCAGAATACAGAACACAAACGCTAAATAAATACGTTTTATATTCGAGAAAATGGGATATAATAGCGAAAGTGCTCTGAAATAAAGAGTGAAGAGGAGTAAAAAACAAAGTTTGTAGAATCAAAATTTATACAATTGTATTGTCTTTTGCAAAATTTTTAGCAAATATTTCTTTGGAAACAATTTATTTAACAAAATGAAACCTCAAATTTAATTATTAATCACAAATAAAAGTACAAAACTTTGATGACATTTGTTCGTCTAGTCGTTGGACTCGTATTGCACTCTAAACTATATATTTATGTCTATATGCCTCTTGAGTTATGAGAGATGCCATCTCTGCTAAGTAGGACACGAATGCAATTTAACAGTTTTAGGTCTGGTTTAGTCTAGAAAAGTGACAATTTTTGTGCGACAAAAAAGAGTAAAATAAATTTCATGGAATAGCCTTTCATAAGGAGATTGAAGTGAAAAATAATACTCTTAAGGATACTCTTCAATGGATTGTTTCTCTCAAATCTCAACTAATAATCTTTAATTTTGTCTGTTTTTCGATAGTTTGTCTCTCATGTCATCGCAATTAAAAGATATCTTTTAGTCGTGAGTCAACACCAGAACCGTCTTATTTGTACTGAACTGATTCGTTTCGATCCTTTCGTGATATCTGTTCTGCGAACACATGAACACAATATCTATTCTTATATATATATTCTATTGTAAAATCACAAATAAAGCAAAGACTACTACACAAGACATAAGCGCATAGCTGTAAAAAAGGGTGAGATATCCGATAGAATGAAAGAGAGAGAAAAATATCAAAGAATCGGTTCATATATTATATGAGTTGTGATATTACATCGCCTGTCAGGGAAATGGATGATCTGTTAGTCTCAGTCAAACTCTTCATATAAGGTCACTCCAAAAAACTGATTAAACTATGACTATAATACATGGCTTAGGCCACTGGGTTGAGGGGATGAGACCATAGATATACTGTATTCAATCAACTTATAGGAGTGAGAGATGAATGAAGAAAACAAAATTCGGAAATTGATTCTCATTTACAACATCACAACCAAAAAACTGATTGGAAATAAACATCAAAACAAAAAGATAAAAGTAAAGGAAAAAATTGTCTTAAATGATGTGACAATAATAATAATAGTAATGATAAGTTAGTATAAATCATTCATTTCATGCAACCATCGAATTAGTTATGAAATCACATAATAATATTGTTTTTTTTATTGATATTCTCTTTTTTCCCAAAACATTATTATCTATTGTGCAAAATCAAGAATTGAATGCTTTTTTCATTCATTTATTATACTCTACTCTAATATCTGATGTGTTTTATATGTTTTTTACTGTATTTTCAATATTTTTCTACAGTCTATTAGTTTTGTTTTTTTGTTTTTTGATTTCGATTTTAAAACTTTTTGCTCAGATATTCTGCAGCTGTTATTGTTTTTTATGATTGTCTGCACTTATTCTCGCCTCAAATTATCTAAAGGCACGAAATACAAGTGTTTTAATACTAACAAATGGAGTACTCAACTAAAAAATATTTCAACTTATTTTCATTATATAATATAAAATATATTTTTTATTTATATTCTCCTTTCCTTCACGTCTGATAATACAGTCATTTCATTAAATATTTTATTTTATTTTTTAGAATTATATTATTCTAATAACGCCTCAGAATTTTTCTTTTCTGTCGTTAAATTATAAAAATGAGTACATAATTCTAAAATTCTTTAATAGTAGTAAAAGAATGTTGGAATTATAATAATATCTTAGATATTACAATAAATTGTTTTTCACAAATTGAAGAAAAAGTGATATTTGAAAATAAATGTCAAACGAATATAAAAGGGACAAAAATAACGAGTAAAGAATAGTATACACTGTATCACAAGACCCACACATAATAACTTCTCTAAAATCTCTAAACTTCTCATATTCTTCTCTAAAATCTTGCATTAACATACTATATTATGTGAAAATGACCTGTTCTAAATATTCCTCTATTTAGACGAGACATACTCTTGATATACCTACTAAATAGCAAAATAAGGATTACTGATAGGCCTATCGATTTTTAGGATAATAATTTTTTGTATTAACAATTACTGAAAATAATATAAAATAAGACTAAATTAGATAAAAAAATATAATTTACATATGAATAAGTGTAAGAATAATTAATTTCATAACTTTAATTGGTTTAAATAAATTTTCATAAATACACTAACAAAAGATTCATAAAAATGCGTCATAAAAGATGTACTGAATTATATCACTATTCAAATGAGGTTCCAAAACAAATTTATCGTATTTAGTAATAATTTTCATTGACTTTGAGCGTACTGTATAACAATTGTATCCTATAAATCGACATGTCTTTCAGTAAACCTACGTTTTCTATATAGAAGGTATATCAAGTGTATGTCTGATTTAGACAATTGAACAAATTTTTCCTAAAACAAAGTTTTTTTTTGCATAAATTTCAGATAATTATTATAAAAAAGATTTGATTCAATTCTAAAAAACAGAAATGAATTAAGAATTAGATCGGAATATAAGCAAAAGCGATGATTAAATTTTCCTAACTTTCAAATAGAAGTATTTCGATATTTTTATTGCAGATTTAATTTTGAAATTTGTATTCTCTGTGTATTACACATGAGAGACGAGTTGATAGAATTTTTATTATAAAACCCATTTTTTATATATCAATATATAGTGCGGTCTATAATATAAGTTACACTTTGTTAAAGTAATCTTATTGTAGTTTCTGATGCCATAGAAAGACTGCGAATTAAATTGATTTGAAGTTTGAATTCGATTTCTTCTGAACATTTGAAATGGATTAATGTTCATAAAATAGAGTATTTCACCATAGAAGTGATGCCTGGCCTCAGATCTGTTTTTCTTAAATGAAAAATCAGTGAAGAATTTTTTGTTTGATTTAGTTTTTGTTGAGATATATATCATATTTAAGGAATAAGACAAACGAATTTGATGTAAGTCTAGACTCGAAGAATAAAAGCTGAAAAGATATGGCCCTTAAAGTACACAAAGATATTAAACAAGTGTAGAAAGAAAAATGTTTTGAAACAAAGCAATCAAGTCTTGGTATTAAAGCAAAAGTATTATACTTGTGTTGCTGGAAAAGGTGGAGTGGCTTTCATAGGACTGGCTATATGTGAGGAAAATATAATAATGAAATACGAGAACAATAGTACTGAAGACAACATTAGCAGTACTTATGAGCAAAAAAATGATAAATTCTTTGCCATTAAATGTTGTCTATTTGTTCAAAAAATATATGGTTTAGAAAAAAATGTAGTTTTTATAAATATAGGTATGACCAAGATTTCTTTTTCGTCTAATTCAAAATATGACCGAATTTATGGATTGCGAATTATCGACTTTGACTAATCTCATTGGAAACAAGTTATAAAATGACACATTATTCCATTTGGAACCGGATTTCTAGTTATGCTTATATTCTGTTATGATTTTCGTGTTATTAATTTTTTAAAATTTGATTTACTGGTAAATTAGGCAAAAGTCACATTTTCAAAAATTCATTTAACCCATGAAATTCAGAAAATTATTTTTTAACCTTCATATAAGGCAAGATTGTTGTTAAGTTAGGTTTGGCATTGTGGTCATGAGATTTCTTTTGTAAAATTATAAATTTCTACAACTTATCCCCAAAATATTGATGTCTTTTCTAATATGAAAATTCGAGATAAAATTAACTAACGAATTTAAGCAATTGAGCTATGGATCCTGAATAATTAGCACATGCCGAAACTAGTGATCATATTTTCAAACTCAAATATTCAATTGTTTTTCTGATATTTCACATTATCTAAATATTAAAATAAGCCTCGTGCAAAATATGAGAGAATGTACAATTGTTTATGATGTAAGGAATACAATTTGAATTAGAATTCAATATGAATTTGATCGTAATTATATCTGAGATGGATTATCCTGGATTATCGTGGATTATCGTGAAATGGATGTCTGAAATGAAAACGAATTCAATTAATCAAATGTTATTAATCTCAGGCAACTAAATGTTAGAGTACACTATCAAGTAGTAAGTCAACACATTAGTAATAGCCGGGAAGCAATTTATTGATTTCATTTTAGAAATCCAAGAAATCGAAAATAAAACTCAATTTTAGTTTTAGCCATTCCGAGGGTAGAAAACGATTTTTCTGGTTAGAAAAGTAGTTGTTTGTAGTTTCCAATCTAAACCTTTTTTAAAAAGCTAAACTAACTTAAATCGTATCATATAATAAATCACATTGTCTATCCACTCTAGCCTTGTCCAGCTCAATTTAATAAAACTCTGATTTCATCCAGAAAAGTAAATTTAATTTAGTCTTAGCCTATAGACATTTGATTGTGGAACAGACAAATATTTAAAAAATGAGTGAATCATAAAAAACAGATTTAAAGATTTAGAAATGTTATAAAAATGAAAAAATTCTCTGAGTGCGAAGTTTTCAATATAAAAAATATTTTACATCCTTTTCCTTAAGGGCCATTTATAAACATCGAAATGTTATAAATATATATAAATGTTTATTATTCTTAAGATCGCGAAAATAAGAGTAAAGATTTGTTGAGTTGAGAAGAAATGTTACAATTAATTGCTATATAAATCATATATATTATGATAACTTGATAGACATCACAGAAAACGATTTATTATATATTTAAATGGAAACAATTTTTCTCTCTTGAATTATGTATTTTTCTCTCACTATCTCTTTCCTAATATAGAGATTCAATATCTAAACGTTTAAATCTAATGAACAAAATTATGATTAATATTATTTTTGTAAGCTTCTGAAAGTAAAAATATATTATTTCTTGATATACTCTCAAACATAACTCAAATATTGTATAAGTTATTCATTTTATTTGGGGAAAATCTTTTCTTTTTTTTTTGATGAGCAAAAGACATTTTAATGTTTGATATATTTGTAAATTTTAAAATCAGGAAATATTTAGAAAACTATATTTAGGAAAACTGAATTAAATTTGTTGGCCATTGAAGTCATTTATCATAAACGTCAACACTTTCTTCTCTAAAAATATAATTGAAAAGACATCGAATAATTTTTGTCCTAAAAATTAAAGTTAAAAATTAGTAACAATTTCATTATTAAACTAAAAATGATTTATATATTGTGCCCTTAAATGTCATATCCTTATGGTGTTCGCAGAATAACAATACTGCAACTGCTTTTATGCACTTCTCTACGATTTATAACAATATATAAAAATATTTTACTGATGTGTTAATTGCTTTAATACTTAATATTCTTCACATAAAATTCAAGAAATAAGCATAAAAACCAAATCTGAGTTTTTCACTTCAAAGTGAAATAAAAGTTGTTGTTTAGGCTCTGTTTTAAATTCATTAGATATTAAATGTGATTTATTAATAAAAAACCAGAGCTTAATAACATACTGTATATTATATATTTAGAGGTGAAGGCAAGGTTGGGGAGAGAGGTGTAATGGATGTAGTAAAATGATAAATAAGGGTAAAACAATTGGTTCTTTATTATAACCTATTGTAGTGTAATTTTTAAAATTAACAATATTCTGTAAATATCGTGAATATTGTCCATATTCTGATAAATTCTTTTCAACTATGGTCAAATTCTGTGATTTTGTACTACAGTATCCATATTTTCAAAATCCTTTTCTGATATGATATCTGTCATTGAATCAGGGATGGGGAAACAAGCCAAGGGGTATTCTAGCCTGTGAGATCACATTTTTTTGTAAATTTTGGTCAGGGGGGTCCAGGGGGTATTGCGCAATCATCAATTTCTTGCAGAATTATATAAAAAATGACGTATTTTACCAGAATTTGGACTATTTCTTCAAGAATTTAACATAATTTGACCAAATTTAGCAAGAATTTGAAAAAATTCTTTGATTTTTTGAGAATTTAGACAGAATTTTACAGAATATTCTCCAAAAACGGCGCCTCTGGCCCCGTTTTCTCAAAGTTGCTATGAAGGGAGTATCTCACGAGCGGCCTGGGGGTATCCGACCAAAATTACAGGGGGTATTTTTGTCTGAACTCCTATTCCTCATCCCTGCATTGAATAACTCTTGAATTTTCTCTTGAATTTGTCAATATTCTGTATTTTAATATATTTTCGTTTTTGGTTAAAACTGTATTTATAAATAACATTTAAATTCAATCATTTTCAATTAACAATGGGGGTCACTATCGGGATATTGATCAATAGGGTCACTATTGGGATAATACCTTTGCTAGTGCTATAAATGCATTCACTAACAACGTTACACATAATAGCGCTTTTGTTTACATTAATCAGAGAAAATCTTTTGAGAGACGCGACAAACAAATTACGATCAATAAATGAGCATTTGAGAAAAAATATCAGAGATTACAAGTATGGAGTTTTTGAAAAATGACCAGATTTTGGCCAAATTAGTGGTCATTAGCATATTATATAGAAATTATGTTAAAATAAATTAGTATGTTATATATTAGCATGATAATTTACATAAGAAACTGCTATTTTTGACACAATTTAACAAATATTACCCTCTCATTTGCACTACAAATACACTGACATCCCTGATATTAAGCATATTATTGTAAAAAAAGTAAATTTAAAAACCTTAATTTAATTGAGTTAAAAGTGTTTTTAAACAATTTGATTGAAATGGCCTCTAATTATATATCTCTATCAAAAAAAAGTGAGATTTGTTAATAAAAATTAATAAAACTAATAAATTATATAAAAAAAAGTAAATATTTTTATCCATAAATATTATAATTATTGCTTTGAAATTACTGAATCTACATATGATTGTATAAAATAGCTTTACAAAAATAACGTCTGCTTTAAATTGTTGCGTCTATTCGTTTGTGACCCAATAGATGTGTAACTTTATATGTAAAGCAACCCTAACTATCTTTTTATGCTACGATATATGTGAATGTTTGGGGTCCATTCATGTTTGGGGAATGAATGGGGGTCCATAGTAAACAATCTTTTTAAAAAGTTTAGTTACCTAGGGAATTAGCCTCTTTTACTGATGTAAATTAGCAAATTTAAAATTTTTTTAACTTATTAAATTTTGCTTTTATATTTTTTCCTTTCAGCTAGACATTTTCTCAATACTTCACTATAAATATTTCTTTAATCAAAATATCTATGTATTTTTAGTAACATTTGGATGTAATACATTTTATCATGATGGTATTTTAATAATTAAAATTATTGATATAAGCAATACATAGCTTTTCGTAACGTTTTGCTTAATGTGTTGTGAATGAAGTAAAAAGTTTGTATTTTTTTTATAAATTCCTGGGAGAAATAAAAAAAAGAGAAAATTTGAAAGTTTAGGTCTACTAAAAGATAAATAGAAAGAAAAAATGTTTCAATTGGTTTTCAAAAAATCATTTGGAGTTATTCTGTGCATAATTTAAGATTTTGATAAACTAAATAAATTTCATTAAATTAGTTTTCCTTATATCAAAAGTTAACTTTAAAGTGTGTCAAATAACTTTACACTTGACTTCAACTATTACATTAGTTTTGAGTTTCATAGCAAAGCTTGAGATTTCTTTTTTTAATAACTTATAACGAGAAAATAATTAATTAAAATGTCATAATTTATAAACTACAGGTAGGGTGATCAGAAAATTTTGACCAAAACCGGTACAATCTAATAAAATATAAAAAAAATACCGGGACAATTCCGGGACAGAATTTTTTACTTTT
>JAQFXN010000863.1:0-18116 GCA_034693365.1 Liacarus xylariae
AATAATCATCCAGCTCAAGTTTAAGCATTGCATCTTTAGATGTAAATGAATAAGGTAGAATCAGTAAATCGAAGTATAATTTTGGTTAGAAATGAGCACAAAACTACATTTTAAACCGTCTGAAAGCTAATATAATAAAATAGATAAATGTTGCCCACGTCATTAGTTCTGCTTTAATATTATTATGAATTACATTATGAAAGTCTAATGTTTTTTTGGCTAATTGTTAGTTGATACTTATATACCCATATATATATTTATTCTCCTAGCTAAAAATATTTTTTTAAACATACTAATAATTATTCATTGGATTATAATTATCAAATAATTTGCAAAAATATTAAAGTAAAGTAGAAATAACAGACCAATTCGGAAGAGTTTATTGGAAAAATATCTTCATCGCATTAAAAAATATGGCAAAATAAGTATCTCCTTGATTTTTGCTCCGCAGGCATAAATATTTTATTTTACTTTACTCCTCTTTACATTTTTCATATTTTGATATTTTCTATAACCAGATCTGACTTTATGAAAATAATTTTCAAAATATCGCTATTTATATCCCCATTACTTCGCTGTCTTTTACCATTCCTTTCTTATTATAAAGTTTTCAATTTGGACATCTCTTACAATCTCTTTAAACCAATCCATTTTACAATTATAAATAGTGTTTAATATTCTTATAGATTTCAAATAAACATAAATCATAGATATATTTAATTGATAATTTGAATGAATGGCCAAATAAGGCACATTCAAATTTTTGCTGTTATTCAGAAGGGATCAGCTCAGAAATATTGCGTAATTATCCATAGACAAAGCTGGAGAGTACGATAGCGTATTTTGGGTGTGTGTGGGGGGGTTCTGGATTTTTCGATTTTCTGCATAGGTACAAAATGTATGGCGCCAAGGCAAATTTGAAAAGTATGACATAGTATTTATGAAAATTAATATAACTTTTTGTCAATTAATTTTGATTTTGGTTTACAATTATAACCACATATGGTGGAGCACATAATGTAGGTTATGGAAGATCGCTTACCCCTTTAGCCACGACATTAACTGATACTGGTTCTAACACGGGTGAAGTTATCCCTGAAGGTGCGTTTAATTCGGACACAATACCGGGGGACTAACCTGTTTTCCAAACTATTCCTCCTACTTCTGCACCACGAGCTTGAAGTCTCGTTTCCCACCAAATACTCCGTCCAATTAAGATAGAATGGCTTAAGTGTTTAAAAATGTTAAATAAATTATAAATTAAATTCTTAATAACGTGTTTTAAAAATTTTAAAGAAATTTGTTTAAAAAATTTAAACCAATTGCAAAAAATACTGAAAATATAAAATATATTTTAACTTCGCTTTCAAGTATATAAAATTCAAATCTCTTGGTTTCTAAATTTTTTAAATTGACATGTAACTTATGGCATTATTAAATTAAATGAATTGTATCTTGTTAAATATATTATAATCAAAATAATCTTTCTAATAAAATGCTGACTACGCTTGATTAAATTAGATGAAACTGAGTAGACGTTAGATTAATAAATTAATAGACATTAATAAAATCATTTTGGAGTCAATCAAATCTATTTTAAATGGGGTTTATTATTAAAACTTATCTGTTGCTAATAATTAATTATTAATAAATTAAAATAAAATTAGATAAAATATAGTTTAAACAAGCTAAGCTAAGTTCTTTGAGATTAATCGCGACTTATCTGAAGAATAAAGTAAAGTTTTTCTGAAAAATTTCAATACAAAATATCATTGAATTTATCTGGATTTCTTGGGTTTTATCTGTTTAGATATTTTGGTTATTCGTATAGGATTTGTGTATTTCGGATATTTTTATACAGATATTAAAAATTTATGTAAATCATTGTCCAGTAATAATTTGATTATAAATTAATCTATAACTGACTGACTTTGTATTGGACATTAAAACAGTCTATATAAATTGGCTTGGAGCCTGAAAATTGGAAACGATGCAGTACAGGATCATATTAAATTGAACGAAGCAAGAGTCTAATTTCACTCATTAGCTTTGAGTTTTTATTAGACTAAGCAGTGATCGATAATCAATACTAACTCTATTGAACTCCATTGAAATCTATAGAGTTTGTAATAGAAGGTATGATTCAGTTTCAATCTCTTATCTGATTCAATCCCCCTTAGATCACATCACTGATCGATAGCTAAAATATTAATTTGAATGAATATATGTGCATTGGGGAGAAGAAATGAGGTATGATTAAGACTGTAAAGCATCAACTCATATGCCTTGTGTTAGTTATTAACAGATCTGATAATAGCCTTACCCACCAGTAGAGTCCATAACTGAAGAGCATTCCTTTTGAATCTACACATACCATAACTTATGGCATAAATGAGTTCTGTTTCGGTAATGATTCAATTTATTGTTGAACGAAAAGCAATACAAAACTACATGTACAACGCAGACTGTACTTAGAGCAATGCTCGGCGCATTTGTGTACAGCAGAATTTACAATAAAAAGCCGACAAAATTATTTGTAAAAATGACTAAAAATTCGAAAATTTTGCGAAAATAAATAAAGCGATAGAATAAAAATATTAAACGATGGTCTAAAACCATAAAAGCCGAACAGCATCGGTCGGCAAAGTGACTTATAGAGCATATAAAAATGTACAAACATTGTATCGGGGAAAATAGTGACTAAAAATTTAAACATGGTGACGGTAAAGTCCGTCTGAAATCTTAATTTAGGTTTACATTTAAAAAACGATAAAACTACGTTGAGATGAGTTACGCGATGAGAAGAGAGTATGTGTGCCGGTGTTATATTACCAGTACAGACTGATGTGATCCAGATGGGTGCCACAAGCCGCCTGATATTTCGACTCGATGTCTTTTTTCAGCGATGAAAATGCGGAGAATATTTCTGGTATAGAGATTAGTTGATACAGCCGGCATGATGCCGATAATTGTTGACAAATCTGGAAGCTTTCAAAAATCTGGAGGACAGTGTCGGCTAAACTGCAAAAGTTACAATGTCGCAGGCTGCGCAAGCTGCGGTGTTGAGTGAGGTATTCTGTGGTGACATAGTCATCGGTGAAATGATTGGCTGATGTACAACTTAATATGGTAGGGAAAAATTCTAACCTTTGACTGCCTTTCACACAGCTGGACCATTACGAATCCCTCTTTCGGTACATAGCGGTACGGACAGCCTGCGAAGAGCAATGCGAAATGTCACCGACTACCATTGGTGGATGAGAGGTCGGGACTTTGTCCGTTTCAGAGAACAGATTAAATCAGAGATAAAATTTGCAATTTCGGAAAGAATCGAGTTCACAGTCGGGTGAAGAGTCAAATACACCTATCGATTAGGCAGTCGATAGACCTTTTGTGATTACGCATACTGACGAAGATAAGTGATCGTAGAAATAACGGAGGGATGCTGGTAAAGCAATCAGCTCCTCCTCATAAGATGTATTTTCGACAGTAACGCAAAACATTCAATGATGAAAGATACGTTTCTGCTCCAGACGGTAAATGCAGATATTTTCACTGCCTGAGAAGATTTCCTATAAAGGTAGACGATGTATTCAGCGTCGGATGGGACTGATAGCATTAAAAATCTCTCACCGGGGTGAAGCTGACCAAATATTTCACGTTCCGTTAATCGTATTATAGTTTGTGTTGTCAAAGATTTGTCTCTAAAATGCAGAAATATGCGGCGTTTCCATGCGACTTATCCAGTTGTGGGCATGTACCTGTTCGATACGGAGATGAATCGGAATCAACCCGCCGATAACGCAGAGTGCATCCGTCGATGTTGTTCGGTAGCCCTTCGTTATCCGGAGAAAAGCGATTACTTGCACTGTTGTAAGCTTTTTGCGTTTAAGCTGATTGCGAGCTCTTACTATCCAGACGGAGAATAGCATAGAGTAGAGCAGGTTATATAGTGTTGTAATAAATGGTATGCAGTTAGTCGGAACTAATCGAACAATTATCTTATAACACTAGATATAAATGGCTGTTTCGCGCAGCCACCAAATATTGCGATGTGTTCATTAAAATTTAACTAACGATCGAGAACGACTGCCAAATATTTCATTGTCGTTTTGAATGCGATCTGAAAATCGTTCAATCTAATGATAGGATAGTCTGTGCAATGTCCGCAGTTATCAGATCAGCGTCTAGAGACTTTGTAAAAGATATGGAAAAACGTATGTCTTACTTCAAGAGTCGTGAACGGTATGTCATCTGGAGTGGCCGGTGGAGATATCACGGAAAGGCGATCGGGTTATTGATCCGAAATGGTGTCGTTGTCTGGTTTGTCATACTGATAATAGTCGAATAGTAAGGCTCGGATTTTCCTACTCGTTGGCCGTACAAGTCCCATCCGGAAGCATCAATGTCTTAATTTGAGTTTATGACGTTTCTTCGGGCGGTAAAGTTGATGTACTATGCACCATGGATCATTTGATGAGTCCATGGTGCAGATGTCCCTGACAGATTGAAATTTCTGTTTTGACAAGATCAGACTTATACCTTTTAAATTCCGAGATATAAACTTTTCTAAATATTTGTCTTCCCTACACCTCTTAAAGGCGTTCCGTATTCTCTTTACCGCCTGGCTTTGGACGGTCAGTTGTGGTGACCCACTATTACCGATAACATTACAGGCCGTGCCGAGACTGATTCTACCGTTTTTAACATAAGGCTCCTGAACTAAAAAATATTGATTCGTTGCTTTTCAGCCAGCTTGTAGAGATGGGCAGAAAACACGGGCGAGTGGTGGAGATTGATCTGAATGAAAGAAAAGAAGTTGGACGGTGTGTTACCATTGCGATTAACAGTCATAGTCCGTTCTGATGAATCATGATTCTTTATAATTGTGCAGAAAGGAGCAAGCTTAGTCAAACGCGCTGTGAGACATCAAATATTTTTATGTTTGCCTCCAGTCTTCTCTCCGGCACAGTTCACGCAATATGCTTTAGATTTATAGGTCTTTACCGGACAGTCAAAGAATTTGTGTTCACCTCCGCAATGACTACGCAAGCTTGTGGCACAGTTCGGAGTCTAAGATTTATCAGGCTGTAGACGACTAGCTCTATGATCCAGGCCGAAGCAGTTGTAGCACTGTGTCATCAGAATTAAGTCAATAGCCAAGACGATGACACACTCTAGTTTAAGGCGATTTGAAAACAATATAATAGGAAATTTAGGGGAAGCTTCTATAACGATGTTTTTCCTGTCATTTATCGGTTTAGAGTGGAAAATAAACTTGAGTTAAGAAGCAAACATTCTAATGTAGCATAAACGCCATAGAATTGACTGTTGTGTGAAACAGGAGATCGGTGACGTTAGTGTCATCCATATTTTAAAGGACCGGGCTGATACTCTATAATATCGATCTCGTTTGAAGCCGAATTCTCTATTCACCTGGACTTCAAATCGATTCCAACGGCAAATGTATCTGCATTCACCGTCTTGCAAAACGGCGAATAATTTGTAGCAAATTTATTTTCGATATCCGCCAACTGCACTTTGTACCAGCTCTGCGCTATGCAAGCATGTGTAACCCCGACATATTCTGCGTGTTCTCGAGGCGTAATCTATCCGTAAATTCTATTCTCTAAAACCGACTGCACTCACATTTCTTTATGAGATAGCAAATCTTACAACCGCTGGTATTAGAGTTGTTATCTGCCCTTCGGCACAAAACACTGTTACGACCACTCACCCACCAATGATGATCGGCAACATATCACACTGCGCCCTGCCAGCATCCATATTAGAAGTCGTACTCTAAACGTAATGCACCAAAAATGGGACTCGAAGTTGCAGGTAATTTCCAAATGTAGTACCATACATGAGTTCTTCCCGAAAATTTAAGTCGAAAATCGGCCCAGCACTTTACTACCGACAATCACATCACCTAATATCTCACGCAATACGGCAGCTTCCATGTTAACTTGCACCGTTTCGGTCTTGCTGACACGACTTTGTGCAATCACTGCAATTTGCCCGAAAATGTCTGACATCGACTGTTGGAATCCGGATTATTTGCTAAGCGCCGAGGGACATTTATCACAGCGATTGGCGGTGAACTATCGGCCGACTGCCGTTTGGAGCAACTGGCCTCGTCGCTATACGTTTTCTTTGCTTTTTCGACGTTCGAGAATCAGTATGCCAAACCGCATATTGCTTCAGTTGATCAGCTATTAATCGAAACAGGTGACACATGGGCAACCCGTATAGGGGACACTTCATCACCCATCTCACCATTCACCTCATCGCAAATTATAGTCAATTTTAGTAAATTTTTAGTACAAACGTAAAATTAATATTTTTGACGGTCTCTACCGTCTCAATGTTTAAACTTTTAACCTTAATTTATCTAATTATCATTTGTTATCTGATCGGCTGTTATGAAATTTTTCGCTGACTGATGTTTATCAGGTCAGGTGGTCTTTGAACACAGATTAACTTTGAGATTGATGTAATTTTATTTTGTCGCAAATTTCTCGAATGTTTTTAAGACTTTTAATCATTATTTTCCGGCATTTAAATGTAATTTTGCAATTTTTTGGCCAGGCGCATACCTATGAGTACAGACCGGGCAATGGAAACTGTATTTTAGCATTAATATTATTAATTATAAACTGAATGTATACCTTTAGGGACAGATAAGAGTTGAAGCTTCGGAGTGCGTTTATGTGGAGCCCTCACCGAATAGTGACGTCGTTCACAATTCGGTTTTTATAAGCGGAGATCTCCGATTGGTTACAGGCGCCTGCGACTAGGGGTACATTATGACCTCGTCTAACGTGGATAAAACCTATGTCGAGATCGACGGTGTCCCTGAAGTCTGAGCGGTTTGATTTGCGTCTGTGTTACTAATGGATTCGATTACTAATAGATAATCAGGTTCGTGATGGACTGACTTGGATCTGCCTCTTAGGATAGGGGCAAAAGACGGTTTGCATCTAGGCGGCAAGCGGTCGGGCCGACCCACCGATCGTGTTCAGTCGGTAATTCTCCTGTGTTTAAATGTTGCAGCGGTGGAATCTTCGACGGCCGGAAGTACTCGGTCTATGATGAGGCTCTCGAGGTGCTTAAGTCTCACGTCGTAAATCCCGGCGACGTCTGTTGGTTCGAGTTTGGATTTCAGTTCGGCGCTCTCCTGATGAAGATCTGTAGTGTATTTGAGGGCTTTTTAAAAAATACTCACGGGATCTGTACCTGACTTATAGAGTGCACGCATGTTGTTTAAGGCCGACGGAGTATTGGTAGAATTCGGGTTTGTGTTGCTCAGGGGAGAGGTGGGACAAGCCGTCGTCGGGAGGTTCAGTCAATATTTGATATCTACAGTACAGGATCATTTTAGAATGGACACGATATCTATATTGATTTTATTTTTCCATACATTGTTAATCAATAATGTTTAATATTTTAATAATTTTCAATACAGTATTTAAGGATTAGTCAATTTTGGATTAATCTCAAACTTTTTAAGCTAATGATTCATTACAAATGATGAATATATTTAATCATAGATAAAAACTTTCAAAATAATTAGTATTGACTTTAAAATATTTATTTAAAATAAATATAAAATGATCATGAAATTTATTTATCAGTTTTAATGAATCATTAGTTTAAAAAGTTTGAATTTAATTAATCCAAAAGTGACTAATCCTTAAATACTGTATTGAAAATTTGTTTAAAAATTGATTATAAACAATATTTGGACAAATAAAAACTTCATTTATATCTTTTCCATTTTAAAATGATTCTTCACAGTATAAGAATGTAGTATTTTAAACATTATTAATAAATCTAAACATAGACAGCTTTAAATGGATTGTAAGAGGTGTCCAAATTCAAAACAACTTTACTGTAGGGATGGGATGGTAAAAGACCTAAAAGTAATAGAGATATAGATTGCGATATTTTGAAAATATTTTTAAAAAAGTCACAAAGGGTAATTGAAAATTTCAAAATATGAAAAATGCAAATGGGATTAAAATAAAACAAAAAATTTATTCCTTCGAAGCAAAAATCAATGGGGGCGTATTTTGTCATATTTATGAGACGATGAAGATATTTTTTCTATAACCTTGGTCGTTAATCTCTACTTTACTTTAATATTTTTGCAAGTTATTTAGCAATATGTATTTAATGAATAATTATTATTATGT
This sequence comes from Liacarus xylariae, assembly GCA_034693365.1. Taxonomy (NCBI): domain Eukaryota; kingdom Metazoa; phylum Arthropoda; class Arachnida; order Sarcoptiformes; family Liacaridae; genus Liacarus; species Liacarus xylariae. The sequence goes on from JAQFXN010000863.1 coordinate 8,199, forward strand.
TTTTAAAAAATATGTTTCGCTAGTTGAATAAATATTTGATACAGGTATATAAGTATCACTAACAATTAAAAAATGCATTAGACTTTCATATTGTAATTCATATTAACATTTAGCCGAACTAATGCACGCGCGCAACATATAAACTCAGTACAATTTATTTTTGCACACATAGTATACAACCTCTTAGTGCATTTGTTTAATGATATTATATTTGAATAAACTGTGAACGACTACTAAATAATAGTTTGAAGTCACAACTGAATAATTTATACAAACTCTTTATAATAAAATTTTTTAAACAAATTATTTGATTTAGTGATTCAACTTTCGGTCATTGAAAGTCAAATGCAATAACATTAAGATAATGCACTAAAAGATACTAGTTGAGATGAGTTGTACTAGTTTATCTATTTTATTATATTAGCTTTCATACAATTAAAAATGCAGTTTATGCTCATTTTTTGTTCTTGCTCAGTTCATACTCGTACTTCGATGTACTGATACTATGTTATTTATTTTACATATCAAGATGCTCTGCTTAAACATGGAAAAAATATATTTTTTTCAAATTTTTAAACAGATATTTCCAAAATTAATTTACTTTTATTTATTTGATATTTGATATATAATTTTTTTGATTATCTCAACAATTTATTCTTGGTTGATTAACTGGAAGCACCAGTGGTTGGTGGCTCAACAGTAATTGGTTGGTGACCTGGAACTGAGCGAGATGTTATTGGCTGTACAGGTCCTGGTCCACCAATTGGACCAATTGTTGGAATATGTAATTGTCTACGAGTTAATGGAATTGGTGCTGGTAATTGTCCATGATGAGTTCCACCAGGAATAACTGGCTCCGATCCATTTGGAAGGGGTGGAACTCGTGCAAGTCTTGTTAGTGGAACATGATGTGGTGGTTGCAGTAGCTCTGATCCATTCTTTTGAGGAGCCGGTAGATCGGATTGGCATGCTAGATTTAGATTAACACAATTTGACATGTTAAAAAAATATTTGTTATATTGAGTTAAGTCTTGTATTACATACCAACACATCCTATTAGAACCAAAGTTACCAGAATTCGATTCATTTTTAATGTTAATTTCACAACAATTTAATGATACTGTTCAAGCAGAATATTACAATCCTTATATACTTAATATTTTTAAATTTTTAGAGCTTGACAGAATGAAAAATATTTAAAACTTCCTGTGCTTACATCAATTGATCAGGGAGCACCAAGTTTTAAATATGTAAGGGAATAATAATTTTAATATTTCGCTTAACAGTTTATTTCTATGAAAATGCAAAATCTAAATTTGAACAACATTAAACCTTACAAAACTTTTTTTAATGAAGTCTGGTGACTTTATTAAATAGCACTTGTTTGGTAATAATTTTAAATTCTAATAATGAAGAAATTTATAAATAAATTTTTTTGTTCTCAAAGTTCTTTATTCTCGTTTTAGTATTGGTAAAACTCAATGCTAACAACACAACCATAAAGTGTATTATAAATCATTTTACAGCTTTCTGTCTATAAAACAGTAATACTGAAAAACAATTTGTTATAAATTTTTAAATATGACAATGCTTTTATATCATACAAAAAGCTAGATTAAAATTATTGTTTGAAATGAATATTAATAGAAAATAATTCTTTTGTAGAAAAATTTTGTCATTTGTTAAATTTAAAATATGCTATATTTATATAATAAAATTTGGTGATAAAATATATTCCAATAGATTACTTCTTTAATCAATTCATTACTCCATCGAATTTTGTAATCCTTGGTAATATTGAATATTATCAAACTACAATCTAATTTCAATCTGTGTTACACATTGTGAAATTATTAGATTACTAATTTAATACTAGTGAAAATATATTAACAATTCGATACAGAGCAGAATATTTTGTGTAAATGTTTAAACAAGTTGATTAATTATTGGGTGGATAATGGGGGAGGGGTTATATAGAGGTTTAATTGGAACTTAAAAGGGAAAATATGGGTTTTATCAAAGTTGGTATGAACTTTATCAAGATTATATTTATTTAATTTTAATAATTTTCTTAGTTTACAAATACATTTTAAAAAATTTTAGAATCAAAAGAGAATTGAACTTTAATATTGATGAACATTAAGATTTAATTGTTCCAATAATTTAACCCTGACCAAGCAAGCGCTGTCCACAAGTTTCATTCGCAGGAGAAAATGAGTCAGATGATAATGGGGATGGGCATTCGGGTCCAATTGGTTGTACGGGAACAGATCGAGTTTGTACTGGCAATGGAACATCTATGCCAATTGGCATCACTGGTCCGGGTCCAAATATTGGTGGAATTGATCTATGGAACGGAGGTTGCAGTATCTCTGATCCATTCTTTTGAGGAGCCGGTAGATCGGATTGGTATGCTAGGGTGGAATGAAAGCAACAAATATAATGAAAAACTCTTATTGTATTTAATTAAATCTTATAATATATACAAACATATCATTTTTAACTCCTATTTTGAAGAAAAAAAGGAGTACATAAATTCGTTTCCACCCCACCTCACCACCACTGCTACCGCACCACCACCACTGCTACCACTGCAACCACTGCAATCACCACTACTGCTATCTCACCACCACCTCTGCTACAACTGCAACCACCACCACTGCTACCACACCACCACCACTGCAACCACACCACCACCACTGCTACAACTTCAACCATCACCACAGCTACCACACCACCACCACTGCTACCACACCACCACCACTGCTACAACTTCAACCATCACCACAGCTATCACACCACCACCACTGCAACCACTTCAACCACCACCACTTCAAGCACCACCACTGAGACCACCACCACTGCTACCACGCCATCACCACTGCAACCACCACACCACCACTGCTACCGCACCACCACCACTGTTACCACACCACCACCTCTGCTACCTCTGCTAACACCACCACTGCCACTACTACCAATGCTACTACTGCTACCACCACAGTACCACTCACTTAATAAACAGTATCTAAAATATTTAGAATTTTTTTTATTATTATTTTAATTTTCAAGGAATATATTGTTGCAAAACATTGTTATGGTAATTGGTTTTCGATTTTTCAATCATTCAGTATTTAGATCTCAACAAATAAAGTCGCAAAAAATTTTTCATCATAAAACTTAAAGAATATTGATTCAACAAATTTTTATTACATTTATAAAGTGATGGCCAGAATTTGTGGGCGAGAGATGAGAGGAAGAATTTATAAAAGAAATAGAATCTATAGAGGCAGAAGTCGAATCAGTCGACTAAGCAAATGCAATGGAGTCAGAGGCCGAATTGATAGAAACAAAAGAGTTGGCGATCCTGGCCGAATTGATCGGTGAAATCATATTCATGGAGGAACGCTTATATCTACCAATTAGTTAACTATGAACTAGCATTGTTTATTAAGGAAATGAAATAACAACTTATTCTTTGTAATAAAAAAAATTGATTTTAATATACATTTGTTAAATATCTTTTTATAGTGTAAAAAAATAAAACATAATGAAGAAAATAGCTAAATAGATTTTTATTAGCTAAAGATCAGTCCCTCTATTTTCCTCCTCTCACAGAAATATCATTCATTATCTTAAGTCGTTAGTAATGTTAGGGAATTATTACTATTAATAAAGAAAATTGAAAAATTTACTTCTTTCTCTTAGAGTGTCGGTCGCTGAAGATAGAAGTTTCTAATATATTTCTGGTTCCCGAATCCTCTGGAGCTAGTTGATTGTAATTCGTATAAGAGGTTCGGGAGATATTAGAAAAAGGGTGGATACACTTGCATCAAGTCTTTAATAGTAAAGAAACCGTAAAATTCTCGCTATTAGTATAGAAATTTGAAAATTTTATTCCTTTTTCTAATGATGACGATCGCTGATGACAGATGTTTCTGATATATTTCGGGCATTTGAATCCACTGGCGCTAATGGTTTTTAAATCGCAACAGTAGTTCTGTGAAATATTAGCAAACGAGTATATACAATTGCATCAAATCGTTAATAGTAAACAAACTGAAAAATTATCGCTATTAGTAAAAAATTTTAAAAATTTTGCTCCTTTGTCTGAAGATGGCGATGGCTGAATATATTTGTTGTATATTAAAAGTCTATCTTACATTACCATTTTCTATAGGATTACTAGAGTTTTACTTTTGCCATTCTCATTGGATTAGTAATCCTTACTTTAGCCATTCTCATAGGATTAGTAATCCTTACTTTAACCAGTCTCATAGGATTTGTAATCTTTATTTTAGCCATTCTTATAGGATTCGTAATCATAACTTTTGCCACTCTCATAATATTAGTAATCCTTACTTTAGCCATTCTTATGCGATTAGTAATCCTTACTTCAGCCATTCTCATCGGAATAGTAATCCTAACTTTAGTAACTCTCATAGGATTAGTGATCTTTACTTTAGCCATTCTCATAGGATTAGTAATGCTTACTTTAGCCACTCTCATAGGCTTAGCTATCCTTACTTTAGCCAATCACATAGGGTCAATCTCTCTTCACTTAGTCTTTTTCATATTATATAAAGGCGACGTCAATCTTTATTTAGTCAACTATTACTTTAAGCCCGTCCTATTAGTTAGATTTCATATCAATATTTATTTAATTTATTCTCACTTTATTTCCTTTTCTACGATAAATCAAACTTAATCAAATTTATCCTCACTTTAGCCACTGACATAAGATTAGCCTATCCTTAATTTCGACACACAAATAGTAATAGCCACTCATCATCAACTCTTTGTTAAACCTATGATGGAGGTGGGGTGGTCGTGGTGGCAGGGGCGGCGGCGGTAATCAACACTTTGTTTAACCTATGATGGAGGTGGGGTGGTCGTGGTGGTGGCGGCGGCGGCGGTAATCAACTATTTGTTAAACCTATGATGGAGGTGGGGTGGTCGTGGTGGTGGCGGCGGCGGCGCTAATCAACTCTTTGTTAAACCTATGATGGAGGAGCTCTTCGAAAGCGGAGATAAAAATATCGATTAAAAATTAAATATACCTAATTTAACTTATCGCAAATTATTTTATGAAACTTGTTAAATATTGTATAAACAATTTATTGAAATACTTAATATTTGACTGGGAAAGCGAAGTTAGATATAATAATGGTCATTCTTGTTTTACATTTATCACAGTTTGACAATTGAAACACTACTCTTCTATAGCGTAATCAATTGATCCGTTTGCCAAATAATATGTACTTGATGTTCTTGAATGACAAATATTAGCCCTACAAATTGTTAATTGTAGTTATTTACTATTAAATTTAACATGTGTCTTCAAACACTACAGTATGATCTTGTATAATTGTTATGACTATAATAACTAATGTTCCATTCAAAGCCAGTGCATGAGTGTATATAATGTTTTGGAACATTTGGAAACATTTTTCACGTGAAATATATATTTAATCAAAATGACTAAAAGGAAATGACATTTTACAATAACTAATTTTGAACAGTTACAAGAATATTAGCAAATGATAATAAGTTAATAAATAATAAATCTTGAAACTTTCCTTAAATTAAAAATTAGGTTAATATTGAATAACTATTTAATGAAAATTAACTTTAATTTTAAATTAATCTCAAATTCATGTCTTTAAAAATATTGTAATATTTTCAATGATTAAAATCGATATTTTGTATATTTATTTGGGCAAGGTACTACTATGCTTCCTGTTTAATGAACAACCCCTTTAATTAACAAAAAGTAGACTTTGCCAACACACACAGCACTATAGGGACAATATATATAGAGAGCATTATTTTGCCACAGGGAAGACAGCGAATTATTGCGGAATAAAATAATTTTATAAAAAACGATTTTAACTTGATAATATAAAACAAAGAAGCATTTTAGCAATTTAATAAAACTATAGGTCTAAAATTGAAATTAGCATAAATAGTAAAGATAAATGATTTGAAAATTTCAAGAAAATTATAATGTACAAAAAATTTAATTGTTCAATCTGATTTGATTTTAGTTAATGATAAGAATTGACTTTAATAAAATTGAAAAATCATTTTATTATTATTATTCCATTAAATTCTGTTAAATTTACTTACATTCTTGTAAAATTTTATTAAATTCTATTAAAACATATTTATTATGAAAAATATGCCATTTCGCAATATCTGGCATTTTTGCTTATCCCAAGTTCAGTGATAAGACTGTTTTAGTAGTTTTCATTTTTATAATTATTTGACTTTAAAATAAATAAAACTAACTTTTTATAATTTAATTTTACTAAATATGTTTTATTATGTGTGTGTATGTGATTGCGGGACAGGAGTTAACTGAATTTTTCTGGTTTTTCAGTGTTTAATGAGGGCTTACATACAGTCAAAATCAGTCGCCCTTTGTATATTCACCTCTATTTGTGCAAGACGGGCGTATCTCAAGGTCTGAAAGTAATCCTGTCACTATAACTCATTAAAAATCTAAAAATATAGATGAAATCCTATCCACAACCGCATACACACACTCAACAACACATTCAGACTTCATCTCAATTAACAAATGATTAATAATTTATTAAAATTTGATTTAAACATCAGCTTATTTTTGTACAGAAAATAGTTTTTCAGAAGTATTTTATGATAAAAATAAACATTTTTTAGTATATAATGACTTACTTTTGGTGTTTTATTCATTTTTGTTTGAAAAGTTTTTAAAAAACTGTTTTAAATCTAATTAAATATAATTTTCAATATAATTAACAATACTATAGATACGATTTGGCACTAACACTAAAACACATTGAGTTGGGGGTGGCTTTAGGGGAAATATAACCTAGATACGTAGTTTGTGCTGTTCATTAAACGAATAATTTTGTATAACGAAAATTTGAAATATTCAATTTTATTTGGAAAGTAACTTGATTACAAAGTTTTATTTATCAGAAAGATATTCAATTTTCTATTAATTACTGGCATTAGTAGTGAATAAACTCTAGACTTGAATGAAAAATGAATTCGAATGAACGGATAAATTAATACTTTAATAAGTTTGTAAATGACTTGAGATCATTAATTAGATATTAATGGTTTAGTTTCAAAATAAAACACAAATGCATTTTTCTGTTATTCTTTCATTTTTTGGTTAAAGTCGAAAATACGGCTTTTATAAATTCCATTAGAAAGAGATCATAAAACTATACGAGATTCTAATTGGAACTATATTTTTTGCTCTTATAGTTATCGAGTTAGCAATTTTTGAAAATTATATTTACGGGTAAATTAGACCAAAAATCAGATTTTCAAAAATTAATTTAACCCCCGCCCCTAGGGCAAAAAAATCTGAAAATTATTGTGTAGATTACTTATATGGTAAAATGTTTTTGAGTTTGGTTCGGGTGTGTTCACGAGATTTTTTGGTAAATTTATAAATTTGTTTACCTTGTTCCTTAAGTATATCTGCTCGAATGTATAGGAGTTAATAGATAAAAAAGCATTTAATTTAGTTTATATTTACCAATCAGAACAACTATAATTATAACAGCCTTAACTATATAGAAAAACGTAGTTAGCTTCACTGCCTTACAAACATTGTGCGCTCATCTGAATGACTGAAACAATTATATGTTTTCTATTAATTCATATTGCTCAAAAAAGCTTCCTTTCCAATCAAACATTCATTTTGATTCTACTGTAAATACAAAAATCAATTTACAACAACATTAAGTCTAATCTTTTCCTACGTCTTAAGCGGGGGTTTCGCTCAAAATGCTTCAGTCCTTTAGTCACAATTACTGCTCTTCTGATCTCAGATATCGTCCTCTAAACTCAATTCAGTTGTCAAATAAAACTTAAAAACCTTTAAAAACTAATAAAAAAAATAATTCTAAACTCCAAATAAAAATATTTAATTGAACCGAAAAAAATAGTTTAATTAATATAAAATTGTCATAAAAAAGTGGTTTCGGACAATTAAAACACAAAAAAATAAACTAAATATAAATCAGACCTAAAAATAAGTGTTTAGTTTAAAATCAGAACAAAGAATACAATAAATAATTGTAAACATTCAGGGTTTTTAACACAATATTCAACTCATATGACCTGAGATTATAAAGAGATCAAAATAATGAAAAAAATCGTTTTCAAAGCCAAAAGTTAATTTAAGTTTAAGTTATTTCCCACATAAGCAGTACTTTTGGAACTTTCCTAATAGAGATCACACTTTTCAACCCTTCCCTCAAAGGTGCCTTAACCCTTAAGGGACCCTCAAAGGAAGGGTTGAGATTATTCTTGATAATGTTAACAGAACAGATGTTAAAGGAGGGGAAGGGTTGAAGAAAATATTATTCGTTCATTCAAACTATGATTTGCATTGATTTTGTGAACATTTCTCATTAAAAACATTAAAATTCGTGGAATAAACAATTTTGGAGAAGAAATGGGTTTATAAGGGTTAAGACGAAAATTTTTACATAAGCGAAAGGAAAGGTCAAAGAATTTTTGAAAAGTGTGACACCTATTTCCTAACAATACATTCTGAGTACAGTTTATTACCTCGACATCAGATCCTGAACTCTGCGCTTTTCCAACGGTTCCTTCCCTGAGCCGTAATAAACCTAACGAAATATAATATTTAACTAAGCCTGGTTACTATATAAAACATCATTTGTTCAATAATAATTTTATATTGTAAAGAGGTAGTTTATAATTAATTAGTGTTTCACTAAAGAACATTCGTTCATGTTTTAGGTTTTGTAGAGCACACGACTAACAATGTATGTATAAAAAGTGTATTCGGAAGTCATGTGCACTTAAAAAGTAATTGATTTTAGAATTTGTCATGTTAAACATACAGGCGCATATTTTTATTAATTGGCAAAATTATCAAAATTTTACAAATTTCAATCTATAAGATGTAACCAAGATATAAATGAGGATATTTTGATAAATATTTTCATTTTACTTTTTATTAAATTCTTAAATGAAAGGTAATTAAAACATTTTCATTGAAAAAGGATTTCTGACCATATGTAAGCAGGATGAATATTGTTTTGTAGTATTATATTTAAATTGATTAATAAATATGTTTTCAACATTTTTAGCAGTTTGTATTAATTTGTAAAAACAAATTGTGGATATTTATTAATATATAGTAATTATAGTCATCAAGGATTATAAAAGATCTTCTTACTGTAGTTTTTGAAAACACATGTTAAATTTAATAGAAATTGACATCAAATTAAAATTTGTGGAACTAGATAATATTTGTATTCCCGGTACAGATTGTTTGGCAATATCCGACCAAGTGATACGTCATAGTAAAGTAGTGTTCCAATTGTCAAACTGTGATAAATGTAATAAAAATTATATATAATATATATAAATATTGATTTTACAATTAAAAAGTTATCATTAAGTTTGGAGTGAAGACAACGTTAAAATGAATCGAATTGTGTTAATATTGGTTTTTATCGGATGTGTTGGTATGTATTGTAGGGTTTAATCAAATATAATGAGAGTTTTCATTATATTTGTTGCTTTAATTTAAAACTAGCATGCCAAGTTCCCTTTCCAAATGGATCGGAACCAGATAATCCTGGTGCACCTCATCAGGGGCCACAACCTTTGACTCGGAGACAATTACATCTTCCACCCATAGTGATTGGAGGACCCGGACCTGTACGGCCAATAACAACTCGTCCATTGCCAGTGGGCCCGGGAGGCCCATTGCCATTACCAAATCTCTCAACTCGCACACTCCCAGTTCAACCAGTTGGCCCGGGTGGTCCATTACCACTATCACCACTCTCAACTCGCTCACTCCCAGTTCAACCAGTTGGCCCGGGTGGTCCATTACCACTATCACCACTCTCAACTCGCTCACTCCCAGTTCAA
>JAQFXN010000864.1:0-18105 GCA_034693365.1 Liacarus xylariae
AATGAACTAAATAACCAACCAAAGTATAACCACTCATTAAATAGTCACTCACGGTAAACCCGTTTGGCTAATTATGGGTGACATAAACGTGTTACGAATTGATTGACCAATTATATTCACTAAGCAATCACTAACAATACACATACTCTTAGTCGTTGAGTGACTTAATCAAATTATCCTAAGAGATAATAAACAAAACGTTTCCGGTCGAAATCAAAAAGTTCATAGAATTATAAATATTGGATACATGTTTAATGAATAATAGAGACAAGAAGTACAACATTTGAATTAAAGTAAATTTACAAGAAATAAACCTACGACCTTTAAGTAAAAACATTATAAAGAAAATATTAAAATTTTGTAAAATCAACACGATTAATTTTGAGAAATGGAGATCTTTATTGGAAGATTACCACCATCTTCAAACATCCGGATATCGCGTGAACTAATAGCCAAACAGTCATTTGCATCGATAACACTCTGGATCTTTTCGCGAATAGAACGACACTTAGATTCCCAAGTAAGTCGCTGGCGTGGGTTACTAAGTTCAACTTGATACCTATATGTGTCAGCTTGTGGTTGATTATCTATCACCAAGACGACAATATAGAATTGATGGCAGTCCTGAATAATTTCCTGTTTTTCGACCATGATAAGGAAAGATTGGCCAAAGCATGACTGAACGATAGTCCAATTAATAGCAGTGGTCGAATTAACACTAACAACTGTTAGTGTGACGTCTTTACCATTAATAGAGGTAATGCTTGGGTGACCTCTTTCAAGGTGTTGACTCAATTGACCAAGTTGACCATTCCAACTACAGACATTCCCGGAACATGGACAGGGACAAGGCCTGTAGTCACAGAGCTTCTCGTGGGATAGCTTGTTCAAACCGAGCAACTCTACATCGCAACCACTGCTACTAAACTTGCAAGGGAACAGTGTTACAGATGATAATTTCTCTAAAGAGAGATTGCGAATCCTTGAAGCCAAGGGGAGGCAGCATGTTGCACAAGAAATAATCTTTTTACTGGAAGAGCCACAAGCAAGATGACCACATGGGCACTGGAATATCGGTGGGAGGACGTTCTCAGACCGGACAGTCGAAGAGAGATAATAAAAACGAATTATCACATACGGGACTTGAAGAATGATTAGATGATGCGAGATTGTTATTAGAGGGCTCCATGTCAGAATATCGCACAATTATCACGTCAAGAAAAATTTATATATTATTTAAACGTAATTTATTAGCTACGAATATGTAACCACCCGAAAATGCTCATTCACTATTTAACTTCCAAAGAGATTGGACGCACATAGATGTAAACTAGAACTTAAATTATATTAATCTTAAAAACTCAAAACGTCTGAACACAAACAAGCTTTGTGAAGAAATGAGTACCTACGAGAACTAGCCACTGATTATTGACCGGCTACTGGAAAAACCAGTCAAACTAATGTAAAGGATGAGGCACAGAGCGAATGCGCGAATGAAGATTAAAGAAAGAACCACTGTGTAAACTAAAACGAGATATCTAATCATACATATGGTATGGTTTTAATAGAACCAAATAAATAATAAAGAGATTAACTTAACAAACACCATTTAATTAAAACATGAAAAAATAAGCATTGATACAAACTTGGCTAATTATGTTTATATATATTAAAAATGGATTGATTAAATAATTCTATATAATTATAAAAGTGTTTAATAAGACATTTATAAAATGAACTGTCGCCCTCGTCTGCTACCGCCACTTCCCCGGCTACGTCCACTACTTCCTCGGCTGTTCGCTCCGCCTCTATTACTACGCCTATTAGAATTATATCCTTCGATATACGCTCTGACCAAACCCGGGACTTGGCGAGCCACTGTTGTAGACGGCAACCAATACGATGGTGCCAGAGCGTTCTCCACCTCACAGAATAATAGAAGATCGCGATCTTCAGTGACCCGGTAATTCACTACTCTTGTAATAGAGTAGTTACTGTTAGTGAGACTTAATTTTTCTTCGGTTACTCGGTCCCCGTTCCACTCTCTGAGGTTGTAGACATGATTCCTTATGCTAAGCGTAAGAGGTTCGGAATCCGAATCGATGGAGCTCTAATAGAGGAGATTAATTAAATCATATATAAAAGAAATTAATAGAAGATCAGTTAATTAAATTCCGAACAAGCAACTTACCACTGGTGAATATGGAGGCTGCGAAGCATCCTTGTCATCACTAGCCTCAGTAACTGTAGCGGCGATTTCGTTACTGACTCCAGTGTTTGTCGGCAATACCTCAAAATCGGAGTCGACACCATCATCATCAATAACGTTAGCAGGGTTTCCAACTACCGGATTGAATGACTGAGTCCAGGTAGACGTGGTATTCAGCGATGATGCCGATGCGGCAACAACTGGGACGGAAGGCGCTAACGATGATAAGGTCGCAGTACCACTAGATGATGAGGAATGCTGGCTCCGACGGCTGTTCCGTATAACTTCCTGAACGATCGAAACCTCGGCTGCGTGGTGTCTCATAGCGCGAATATGATCGAGTGCCATTGGGTTATCGCGGTGCGAGAACTCTTCGCACCGTAGCCGATCCTCCTCTGCGCGCCTACGGTTGATAATTTCCTGACGCTCGTAGAACGCTCTAACGTCAGCCATCAACCGCTCACTCCTCATCGCCTCTTCATTTTCCGGTAACGCGTTGAACGCACGGCTTTCTTCATCAATAATCGCCCTGGTTCTTGGCAACGCAAATAAAACCTCCCTACCAACATCCAACTCAAAGTTAGTTTGAGTTTCGATGCATGAAGGACTGGTAGTTGAGATTACTGCGGTTGGTATAGGAATATCAACTGTGGTATTAGTTATAGTACTATTGGATGTCGGCGTGTTGATAGAAGCGGACGTACTGGGTTGGGGTCGTCTGTCGACAAATTCGCCATTAACATCACCATTACTAATGAAACAAATTGACAAATCTAAAATGGAAATTGAAAAGGAGGCTTAGTGGTAAACTACAACTGGTGACTAGTGGTAAACTACGACTGATGACTAGTGATAAACTACACTTATGACTAGTGGTAAATTACAACTGATGACTAGTGGTAAACTACGACTGATGACTAGTGGTTAACTACGACTTATGACTAGTGACTAATGAGATACTACGACTTATGACTATTGGAATATTACTACCGATGACTAGTGGTAAATTATAACTGATGACTAGTGGTGATCTACGACTTATGACTAGTGACTAGTGAGATACTACGACTGATGACTAGTGGAATATTACTACCGATGACTAGTGGTAAATTACAACTGATGACTAGTGGTGAACTACGACTTATAACTAATGACTAGTGAGATACTACGACTGATGACTAGTGGAATATTACTACCGATGACTAGTGGTAAATTACAACAGATGACTAGTGGTGAACTACGACTTATGACCAGTGACTAGTGAGATACTAAAACTGATGACTAGTGGAATATTACTACCGATGACTAGTGGTAAATTACAACTGATGACTAGTGGTAAACTACGACCTATGACTAGTGACTAGTGAGATACTACGACTGATTACTAGTTGAATATTACGACTGATGACTAGTGGTAAATTATAACTGATGACTTGTGGTAAACTATAACTAATCACTAGTGGTAAGAAACGACTTACGTATTGTGGAATTACTGGAGAATAAGTTTAACCATCGGTTAATAATTACTAATGAGGGTGTGTAAAAATTTGAGGTCACAAATGTGAACTATTAAGGTTGCAAAAGATATCAAATTGGGTCGTAAATATGAGCGACTTAGAACAAATACACGATAGATCTAGGTCGCAAATGCAAGTATTGAAACTGCAACGTTAAGTTAAATGAAGTCTAGACAAATCAAAAATAAAACTTAACTTACACTGATTCGGCCAGGGTGTTATTGTTGAGGTGTCGTTGGAATTAAGAAAAGATAATTTGACATAGTGATAAACTATTAGCGATGGAGAATAATTTCAGACAGACAGTGCAGACAGTCAGTGTATTCAGTTCAGATCAGTCAATTCAGTTCAGTCAATTAAGTTCAGTTAATTCAGTTCAGTCACTTCAGTTTAGTTCAGTCACCTCAATTCAGTTCGTTCAGTTCAGTTCCGTTCAGCTCAGTCACTTCAGTGTATTCAGTTCAGATCAGTCAATTCAGTTCAGTCACTTCAGTTTAGTTCATTCACATCAATTCAGTTCGTTCAGTTCAGTTCCGTTCAGCTCAGTCACTTCAGTGTATTCAGTTCAGTCACTTCAGTTCAGTTCAGTCAGTCGGTCAGTCAGTGCACTAATAGTTCGTAGACAACACTAATAAAGTGAAAGAATAGGATAACTTATTATAAATGAAAGCGAATATTAGCCTCTAAATTCCAAGATATGATATATTCTAATTGAAAAAAATATAGTAATGAAAGACTTTTAATGTCATTTTCAATAAAGTCCGCAAATAATATAAGGTCACAAATCAATGCAGAGATGAAAAGAAGGAAAAATAGTTTCACAAAATGACTTAATCTAAAAGCGAATCTCAACTGATTCACAAAAAATTATATGAAATATCTAAATATAATCTTATTATATAAATAAATAAAATGCAATAGTATTCAAGCATAATAAATATAAAGACCAACACAATGAATTGTCTTGAATACTGGTATGGCGACTTTTTGTTAGAAGTAATTTAGAGGTTTCTAATTCAAATCAATTCAAATTATGTTTTGGTCAGCCCTACAATACCTTACAGTCAGTCAAAGAATAATATTATGTAAGAAATTCATTTAAAATTTCATTTAAACCCTCTATGACTTGATAAATGCTTAATAGACCGTCTCACTGAAAATCAGTTTCTATTGAGAGAACAGGGACTTTAAATATCAATAAATTCAAATTCAAAAAAAAAGAATGTTTTTCATTCATTTTTATTCCATACATAAAATATTTTAATGCTTTGAAAAATATTGATTAACAGTTATGGGGAAAGGAAGAAATTTCAGGCAGGGGTATTTTATTTTGGCGAAGCCAGAGAGGTATTCCGGCATGTGACGTCACAAATTTTGCTAAATTTTTGACAGGGGGTCCAGGGGAGAGTATTGCGTAATCATCAAATTCTTACAGAATTCTATTAAAACTGACATAAGGCAAAAGAATTTCAACTAATGCTGGAAGAATTTGATAAAATTTAATTAAATTATAATGAATTCTGTAAGAATTTAACAAAATTTGACCAAATTTAGCAAGAATTTGACAAAATTCTTTAATTTTTCTTAAATTAAAATTAAATTTCACAGCATATTCTTCCAAAACGGCACCATTTTCTCAAAATTGTTATGGGCAGGGGAAGGTATCTCGTCTGCGGCCTGGGGGAATCCAGCCAAAATCACAAAGGAGTGATATTCCAGGCTGGACCATCCCTTTCCCCATCCCTGCTGATTAATTAATTTTTATAAATTAAATGACTGAAGAAATTATATTCAGTTTATAGTTCCGAAATAGTTCTTTAAAGTAATTGTTTGGTCAATACTTAACCATCTGGTTATCAGTGGAAACAACAGATCTAACACTTCATCATCCGATTGCGCCAAACATTACATATTAGGAGAAAAACTGGTGAAAAGAATAAGGGAAGTGATCGGCGATACAGAAAACTTAATGGTTGTTCTCCAATATATTATGTGTTTATAAGCATAAAAAACGATATGAACAGTAAGAGCTCAACAAATCATATGTAGGCAAACATTGCACTCAATTTGATATATAATCACATTATATATTATACTCTATACTTCTTATACGTGTATTAATATAACATTTCTTTCTCTCACACCATAAATGGCTAACAGTTTTTGCTTCATTTGTCATATCATTCTTATTCTAATCTCATATATCTCTCATCAGCTCATTCTCTGATCATAAATCAGTTTTTTAGAGTTAGAAATACATTAAATGTTTATATATTTGCGTTTCTTTCCATACCTTTCACTTTGAGAAAAAAGGAAACTTTATTTTCATTTCTTCACACTTTTCTCAGTTAAGATAAATAGACTTTTTCACTCTTTTTATATGAATATTAGTTTTCTTCGCACAGGAAAAAAATCAACAATAGAAACATCACATATAAATATATGCAATACATTGTCGGATAACATCTCGTGCCGAACAAGTATTACATTGGCTTCTGTTTAGCCGAAAGTTATATAAATTTTTTTAATCACATAAGAAAATAATATATCATTATATTTAATGCATATTAAACACATAGTGATGGTAAGAGTGAGCTTAATATTAATAATAGTAAAGTAAAAAATATTTTTTGTTATTATTTGAGTATATCTGAAGCGCAAATATTTTTCCTTTTTTTCTATTCTCATTCGCATTTCACTTATGTATTGCATAATAAATTTCAAATTGATTTACCATTTATTTTGTGTGAATAGAAAGAAAAAAAGAAAAACAGTTAATGCGTTCATACAGTTATGAATGAATATGCATTTCCTGCACATAATGGAGAAAAATTGGTTCAATAAAGAGATCGACAAAACTATTTTTTCGATTCTCTCACTGCAACTACTATTGGATATAACTCCTGTGCATCCAATACAGTGTATATAATATTATTCTTTTTAAAAAAAATATTTTCTAAAAACTTTAAACACTAACTGACTATAAGTCGATAAATTTGATCGAAATTGTGGGAAAATTTGATTTTTCGTAACTAAATCGATGTGAAGAGAGAATAGAGTGATAGAGAGGTTTTTTTAGTATTGTTAGTGAAAAGTGAAGAAAAGACAAAATTTTAGTGTGAATTGAATTTTCGGCGAAATTGCGAAAAAAAGAGCGCAGAATAAGCATTGGAAAAATCAATTATTATGCAAATCATCAAAGGGTTTGTAAGTTTCCATTGCTTTTTTGGATGCATTAACTTTATATAAATGCGCACAAAAGTATTGAGGCGTTGAAGCCTAACAAACGTAAAATAGTTTCTCATCCCATAATATATTTGTGATGCGATAGCTATTCAATCAATTTTGATTACATTTTATTCTAACGTCAGATTATAACTAAAAATAAATCCTTAATTATACTGAAGTTTAAAACTGGAGTAAAAAACTGAATTATATTTTTTTCCCTTCATATTTAAAAAGCATATCATCTCTTCTTAATATAAAAAGGAGGAAATCTTATAAAAGAGGAAACATGTAGTTCATGTTCGCTCATCACTGCTAATAAGTCGTGATTTGATATATTAAAAATAGATTATTATTATATGTATTATATAATAACGAGAGAATTTCATTATTCTGTTATTTTGATTTGAATAGAAGAAAAAACTAATTAAGAATAGATAAATCCTGACATAAAAGGCATGAAAAAACGAGACTAATTTATGCTTAAAATAAAATCAACAATTTTTAAGAAATTAGATTTTTAAGTAACAAAAATACTAATAATAAAAATAATTTGTAAAACGTTTGGCAACAGTCATGAGAAGAAGGAAAACGAGATTATATAAGATTTTTAAGAACTAGAACTTCAAGAACTTGACCTGACATGCAATCGCAAAAAAGTACAGTGACTTCCGTTTATAGTGACTTAAGTGGAAGAAAATTGTTTTTTATATACATATATTTAGGTTCAACACATTCAACAGGAACTGATTTTAACAGATACTCATTATAGTGTATATTCAGACATCTCTTCCCAGTTTTTAACTGTTTTTTATTTATTTTATTTTTGTAGTCATAAACAGGATTGGATCGACTGTTAACTCAAAATTTTTAACGTTTAAAAACTTTTTCTGTTCGAATATTTTTGAAGTTATTTTTATTTATTTATTTTTAGAAGATTTATTACGAAAAAGATTGACTGAATTTCTCTCTCAATTATAATAACCTATAAAACAATTTAATAATTGAGTTCAACGATTGTATTCGCTTTTACAAGCGTTTACTTTAAGCATTCGTTTGAACATTTCGTGAGTCTCTAAACACACAATAATATTAATTATAAGCGAACGATAGGAAAAGAATGAAACAGAAGGCCAGAGATTTGTTTTATGATATCGTATCATATTATTCATTACAGCCAGGAGTGACCAAGCTAGCCTCTTCTAATAGAAATAGTATTGATAAAATGTTAAATTTTTGAGTTATAGTGAGTTTTTTTTGGCTCAAGAGACTATTATTTTGTGAAAGCCAGTTTTGTGAAAAATTAGTTCGGCTATAGTTTTTCTTCTTCAGCAATGAAGGGTTTTCTCCAAGAAAATATGAATTTAGCCTGGTCATCCCTCAATGTTAAATATATATTGTGTGTTAAATTCAAGCTTACTATTTGTTCTCAACTCATAAGAGAGTTTAATGAACTTTAATCGCAAGATTAATAATAGAAATTTATTAAATTTCTGAAAATAACTATTTTTCATAATAAAAGAACATAAAAAGCATTTTAACTAAAAGAGAGAATAATATAAATAAATATATGAAAAGGAATGAAATGATAGAAATCTAATGAAAATAAACGAAAAAATATAGCGTCAGATGAGCACAAGAATCACATATTAAGGGAAAGAAGTAATAAGGGATGGAATATGTTTGATGATTATAATGCGTGCAACAATTCATTCGGGTATAAATACATATAATGCAACAGAAATAGAGAGAACAACAACAAGAATACAGAGTAGAGTAGAAATGCTTTTATATTGGATGCGAATGGAATGGGCTATAAGTCAATAGAAGAGAACAACAAGAGATCAGACAGAGAGAGCACAAATGGTAAATATCTGTTTGCATTCATTTTTCAAGCACTCACTTCTTCGACGTTTCATAAGTTTGACATCTTTTAACAAATTGTTTAGAGATTTTTGAACTCATTTTAGTAATAAGTTTCTCTGAAATGTTTTAGAAATATTTGAAAAATATATAAACAAATAGTAAATCATTAGAAAGAATATAAGCAATGCTTCATCGGAGCTAAAATAAACTGACATTTTGTTTATTTAAAATTGTTTTGGAAAATATATACAGAAAATAAATTCAGAAGAAGAATAGATTTATCGAACATCTGAATGTCGACCAAATGACCGGTTCTATACATTGCCATAATGTGTACTCAATATAAAATGTTATGTTAGACAACAAGTCGTCGTCTTTTGTCATCAGTATCTTTACATGCATTACAGGCCAAATACCAACTGAATGTTTAATACCGTACATAACATAACTCTTTTGCATGAAATTTCTCGTCTCTTTGAGCTCCCGATGGGATATCCGTTCGCTTGCATTGCCATTGCTTTTCGCAAAAGCAAAAGTTAGGTTTGTATTCAAAGCAAAACTAAATTACAAATTAGAATAGAATGGGATGAGAGAAGAGATGTACAAAAGTCAACTGAGAATTGTATCCAAGAATTGCACAATGAATGTGAACACTAGTAGTGCAGTTAGTTTTCATGTACTGAATATTCTTTATGTCATTTTCAGATATATATAAATATTTTTGTTGATTATAAAACAATAAAACAATATTAAAACTTCTGATTAATTCTCTTGTGATTAAAAATTATTAAATTTTCTAATGAATGTATGAATAAATGACTGAACGAATAGATTTTCAAAATTCAATTAAGATTTATCCTTTTCTTTGCATACAATTATTGTTTCAAATTTATATAAATCGTTTCCAAAAATTCTTTTTATTTATCGTCAAAAATGTTTTGTTAAAATAAAATAAATTGTAAAAGAGTTTCCGCGAAAAGAGTTTTCCGATAGAAAACTTCAGAAATCTCCCTCCGAATTGATTTACTATTAAATTATTTGATATATCGGCTCAAAAGGATAGACAAAAAGAAAAGTTTGAACACATTTTTCACAAAACATATTCAATTTAAAACTGATATCGCAATAAGCGATTTATTTTATTTTTTAACAGTAGAAAAAAAACTTTATTTTCTGTAAGAAATCAAGTTTTTCTCTCATTTCGACTAAAATAGCAAAAAAATAGTTATATTTTGTGAACAAAAAAAAATTTAATAATAAACTGAACTCTTATTTTTATATATGATATTATCGATAAAAATATTATAAACACTATATAACTTACAGTATTGGTATAAAAGTATAAGCACTGGTATGAGAAAAGAGAAAGAGGAGAATCAAAACGAATATATATTTGTGCCACACATATAGAGATAAAGTGAATGCAATCAATCAATAAAGCGTTTTCATCTATCAATATGTTACCGACGAATGACTACCCGTTCGCATAGAGATCAGGCATTCATTGCTGCAAAGCGTCAGTTGCTATACAAGAGGCCAAACACTACTAACTAAAAGACCAGTTAATCCTGTTTATAGTCAAAACCAGATTATGTACAGAATCCGTTAGCCTTTCAGTTATGATTAGATTAGAATAAAATAACTTTAAAATAGAAACCAATTTAATATTACATAAGAAGGAGAAAATGGGTTTTGAAATGCAATCACTTTTGATGCTAAACACCAGGATTTCCCACTTAGAACAGGCCTAACAAACGGCACTGACTGTAAGGTTTGTGGACCAAAAACCCTTATATAGGATATTGCTTTTGCTGTTTTCACCAAATATTATATTGAAATAAAAGAGAGAATCGAAGAGAAATACCAGAAAAACGCAATGCATTTAATACATTTGGAAAGAGTCAGAGAAATGTCACTTACATTCAGTGATACAGAGGATAGGCTTAACACATATTTCCAATATTTGTAGTCTTATTATTCCTAAGCTGTAGTGCAGGTGCTGTTCGTATAAAACATAATGTAATTATAGCCAAAAAACAAAAAAATAAATTCTTATTATTCGTTGTTATTATTATTTTATAAGAAAATCAACTTTTGCTCTGAACAGACAAATCGATGTCTTTCACACACATATTAAATATTAATTACTCGAAAATTGATTTAATAACAACACAATATAATTAGTACTGCACTTATATTAACGATAATTATATCCATTTGAATAGAAAAATGAATTAAAACGACTATAAAATTAAAGTTCAAAACGAGAATTAAGAAAAGAAATAATAATTATATAAAACTTTAGTTAAAAGAAAAGATTAGAGAAAATAAAACTTTTTATGAAAGCATTTTCTTCGTTTCGCTTATACTGAGCTAATTTAAATTAGAAAAAAGATACAGAGCTTTTCTAAACTCTATTGGAAAAACCAAAGGAATAATTGTGCAAAAAATCTTATTGTTTTCATTTACACACTTACAAACTTTTTTGATATTTAATTTTTTAATTGTATTAAAAATGAAAGAAAAGGTTTACTTAGCAGTCGAATAATTAAGGTCACAAACATTTAATAATTTAGTGAATAAATATATTTTTTTTTCAATTTCTCTCTCTTTAAATTTTTCATTTCCTGTTTATAATTGCAGCGAAAAAAATTATTTTGGATTAAAGAAAAGCGTAAATAATATTAAGTGAACAGTAAAAGCGTAACAAATAGGTTACAAACAAATTAATTTATAGATAGATTTAAAAAATGAAAAGAAAAACTATTTTTTATGCTGTGTTTACTAAATAAAAATAAATATCTTTTATTACATTTTAATCCAATAGACGTATAAGTTGTTTAACTACTGTACAGTAATTTTCTGTGCTTTTAGACCATAATTTATAGTTTAGGAAAATATTCGTAAATCACCGAAAAATTGTATCGAAAGACATATACAAAAAAAGTATTGTGTGAGAAGAGATGACTTGTGAACAAAACCCAACAGGAAATGAGACACTAAAGCATATTCTGTACATTGAATGCATGTAAAAGCCATCAAAACGATAGAATACTAAACTATTATTTCACTTTAGCAGTGGTCTTATGACGGAAATGAACGAACGAAGCGATACGAATATCATTTTTGGCAAAATAAAAGCAAAATATGATTTGAAAATTGATGCGAATTATGGAAAAATATATTCAAATTATGAATTTCACTCAAATTATTTTTTATATATTCAATATGTTATACAAGAACAAATTATTGCTAAATTATAGTATTGATATATATATATATGTGACGTTAAAAATCAATGAGAATAGACTATTATTATGTGTTAAAAAGTCCTAAATCTTCAATAAGATAATTATACCTATTGTTTAAAATTTTCACACATAGCGATTCGACACAAACATCAAATGTTTATATATTGATAATTTTTACAAAAATTAGTTGTCGACACGAAATGTATGATAAGTAATTCTTAAGTCTTATCCAAATATATAAATCACAAAATTAGAAATCTTTATAACAGAATCAATTGAAAATTCTTTTAGAAAAATCTTATATTAAATTTGTTTTATATTTTGTTTTCTTAGAAAATATAATATTTCAAATAATTTTGAACTAAAAGATTTAGATAATTAAAAAAATATTAGAATTTAGAGTTTAATAGGTAAAGGATAAATTATAATTAATTTTTTTAATTCAAAATTTTCAATACCATTAGATGTAAAGGAAATAATTTTAAAGGAATTCTTTTTAGTAATTAATAATTATTGTGTCAAATAATAGACATGGTTTGCCATTAAGGCAACAAATTGCATTTTAAAAATTGATCATGTGAATAAGTGTCAGTACAATATTGAAATTTCTTAGTTAAAATAACCACAAAAGCCGAGTTTGAAATTAAATTCAATTAACTCAACCATAAGTTCAAGACTATAATTCAAACTATAGTTCAAAACTATAAACTTAATTATTTTTGCAAAAATAATTGTTATTATGGAAAAATATTTTGTTGAGATATAGAGAGCAACTGTAAAATACAATAACTTGTTGTGTAAGTGACTTATTGAGTGAGTGACACACGTCAGCCCATATAACAATAGGTCTGCAGTGAGAGGTTGACTCACTATCTAAACATATATTCATTCTCTATAACAATAATAAATAATATGCAATGGCTTTGACTCTCCTCTCGATTGAGAAACAGATAGGGAGGGGAGAAAGAAAGAAAGAGAGAAAGAGAGAGAGAGAGCGAGCGAGCGAGAGAGAGAGAGAGAGAGAGAGAGAGAGAGAGTAAAGCGAGTGGAGAGTAGCTAAGCCTTCGTGTGTTAGAGAGTGGCAGTGAAGCAACTTTTACAGGAAATTATTTGCCCATTCATTCGCCACTACTCTTATGCAAACTCTATGTTCTATTTGATGTGAGGCCAAATGAATACGAAGTGCTGAACACAAGTAGAGACTTAACTGATTTCGCACTAAATATCTGCTGTAAATTAAATATATTGACTCCAAAACTAAATATATTCTCACTTTTAGAGATAAGACAAACAAAAATCAGTGGAGAAGGAGAAGTGACTGTTTTGGTATAGTCTGGAGAATTAGTCCATAAAAACTGAGATGAGATAACTAACCGACAAAAATAATTAAATTTACATTTATATGAAATTATTATCAGAAAAAGAAACTTTTTTTTGTGGGCGTTTAGTATATTTGAAGCAAAATACTCTCTCTTTTTTATTATTGAATTTTATTCCAGTATTATTCGTAATTTTAAAAACCGAAAAATAGTTTTAAACATAAAACTTTGCGCACAAAACAAATAGAGGCAAAGAGTAAATAGAGTGGAGTTTTAAAGATGGTTTACTATACTCTGTAGGCGTTTTATGTAAATATAAATCGTATTCAATATACTAAAGAGTGGTATGAAATTAGATTTATTGGTTGTGTTAGAGAACCCCTCATTTATTCTGTCAGATGGACTCTTAAACACTGCCTCATCTACTACTCCGACACTATTCCCTCGTCCGAAATAAACATGAGATTGCAATTCAAATGCATTATCACTTATAGACTAATAATATATTCCTCGACGAGATATTACCTCTGGTTTTAGCGCTAAAAGTAAAGTGAAGTAAAGGCTCACAACGGTATAGATCTGTGTTTCAAATATACAAATTGCAAACATAGAGTGCGAATACATAATATAGTTTGCCATTCAATATATGAATAAAAAGGGAAGGCTTTCGATGCATCTAATTTGCACCGAATGAATATCTATATATAGGGGTAAACATACATACAATCAATGTCTATATGTGTGCATATGAATAGAGCGGAGCTTTTATTTTGCGATAAAATAAACCGCTCGACCGAATACTAAAGTAGTTAAGAGTTTGAGTTTCAGTTTTTTCATTCTCTCTTATATCTAAACTCTAAGTGCTCTACGCTTTCAATTCATTGTAAGGTATATTTTATCTGCCCTTCAAATATAATGAGTCTTCACTACTGAATAGTGAGTCCCAAAGGGGTGTAATTTGATGACTATATTCGATACCTTTCATATATGGCAACTGGAATTGTGTATATAAAACAGTAATGCGTCAGAAATTCAATACATTTGAGACAAAGATTTATATCATAGAAAAATTGTTCCGAAAAAATTGCTTATTTTTATGCTTATAATGAAATATATTATATTATTATTATTTTGATTTTCAGCTCAATATCGAGTTTCAGTGAATAAGAAAATTATTTTTTGTCCCTTATATTCCGTTATATGTAATGGCGATTTGGGAACAGAATTGGATGGAAATAAATTGAGATTTCATTTGTGGTATAATAAAAATTTTATTTCAACGATTTATTCTTGTAATAAATTTATTTTAGTAATAATCGTTAAGAACGCGCGCAAACATTTTTATTAATTTATATATTTTTGAGCATTTTTTCTACTTTTATGAGAAGAATATTAGCGAATAATTTCGTAATTCATAAATCAAAAAATGCTTATAAATGATAACATTTGGAGTATAGAAAAAACATTTATGACTAAACATTATTTATTATTAATGAAAATTATTATCAAAAAATGTTTCAATAAATCTAACTATAAGTTAAGAGGAGTAGAGCTGAAAATTTTTTCTTAAAGATAATTGAACGAAATATTGTTATACAGAATAAAATTTTATGATATATTCAGTGCTTTTTTTATTTGAAAGAGGAATAAAATCACAATTTTTTATTCGGCAAATAATTTTGACATTTCAAGTGGCGGTGGAATGGGTTTTGATGGTTAGAGTGGATGGGTATTGTTGTACTGTATAGTGAGACTGAGAGAAGTAGATATGATATGTGTCGCAGTGAAAGTGCAAAATATGAATGACTGATACAGTTTAGGTCAAACACAATAATACCAATAATAAAAATATTTGTGTCATTCATATAAAGTTTGGTCGAAATGATAGAGACGTATAGAATTCCAAAAATCTAGTTTTGTGTTCGTCTTTGGAAATGATGACACTTTAAAATATTGAAACCATTAAATATAAAAATTAATTTTGAATTTTTCTATTTCTCTATCTTTCAAAACATATAAATGTAAAGACAATTCAACTATTTTTCAAATATATTTGAAAACTGATTTGTCAAATATTATAGAGAATCAGTGCTTGAATTATATTTCAAAAGTTATGAATCAAATAATGTTAGAATAGATTTTCAATTTTTTGTTCTCAACAAAACATTTTTATTCCTCTCCTCTATTATTATAATAGCAATGATGTCAACACTTAATGTCTTTTCCAATACATATAAATAAATAATAATTAATGTAGAATAAGGAGCCATATGTTAGAGCAGTTTTGTTTCCTATCTATAGAAAAAAAAGAGCTCAAAATGGAAACTCTAAAAAGTCTAAACTCAAAATATTTTCCAATGCCTTTACAAGTTTTATATAATATATAATCATTAATTTAATGTCTTAATGTGCGAAACATTTAATAAAAGATAATTATACACAACTACTATAGTGTACTTCTGTAGTATAAATAATAGTATAAATTTACAAAAAGATGAAAAAATTGAATTTTATATAACTAGCGATCAATTTTGATGGGAAATTGTTTTTCCGATATCTGCAAACACATAGAGAGATAAAGAGAGAGAAACGCAAACTCAATGTAATATAAATATATAAAAAAATTCAATTCTTTGCGGATTCGCACACAAAACAACTGATCCTTTTCGTATGTAATCTCAGAAAATACTCTTTTCTATTTTTGCACGTATTTATATTCATAGGAAATATTTTTGTCACACATACACACTATTCCTGTGTCTGTGTTCTCAACGTCTTTATCCTCTGTTGACTTTGATTTTCTTAAAAACACAGAACGAAAAGTAAGACTAAAGAAGTTTATCAATCAATGATAGCCTATCGGCGCTCAACTCCTGTTGAGGTCTATTTTTCAATAGGATTGGGTTTTTTGCGAATTTAAAATGTTCGAGAACATTGTTTAAAGAAATATATATAAAAAGAGCAGAGAATCGGAAAAATGAGAATAAGAAGTGTTAGATTACCTCAAAGAACATATACTGTAAAACACAACGTGTTTGGTATATAACACACGTCTAGAATCGGATCACTATTTCCATCAACTTCTTAGACAACATTATCTGTGTTTTTAACTTTGAATCTGTGAAAGAATAAAGAAAAAAAAAGAGAATAAATTTTCAAGTCTTAGAGTTTAAGCCAAAACTTTTATTTATAGTAAACGTGATATAAATAATAAAATATAAGTTTTTTTTAGAAAATCGATTTCAATGCAAAATATATTCCACCAATTAATCAAACAAAGTATTGAAAGATATGTTTCTATGGTTTTTATGTATAGAAACACAAGAGATTCAATTGGAGATGAGAGGAGAGGAGAAAAATTGAATTATTCAGAATCAGAAACTTTTTACTCATTGATTCAAAAATAAAAAATAAAAAGTGATTTATCTCTACTGCGAATCCATAGATTAAAGTTTAGAAAGAAGAGAGAAAATTGAAACCAATTTATCATTTTGTATAAACAAAAGAGTGAAAAACACTTTAATGAATAGTAAAGAAAAAGTTTGTCTTTATTTTATATGACTTAAGAAAATATATTTATTGAGAAAAGTTTTCTTCTGAATCAAAGAAAATAGATATAAAAATAAAATTAAAAAACTTTATTCTTCTCAAAAAAGTTATTATATCTCACAATAAGAAAAATAGTGAATTCAATCTGAAAGACATTGAGAGAAATGAGAGACAGTAGGCGACAGAGAGATAAGATGAAGAACAAAACATTGAATACATACCACACCAAACATACCGCACACATACACATAACACACAACTATTTTTTGTAAGGCATTAAATTTTCTTCTCTATTCTCTTAAGGCATTTGAGAGCAACACATCAACAATATATACTTAAGAAAGAACTTCTATGATGTGTGAGAGATGGAGGAGAAGGAGAGAGAGAGGGAGGGATGGAGGGAGAGAGAGAGAGAGAAGAAAAAACACAAACCGTTGTGAGAAATGTTGTCAAAACATTTCTGGCAATTGAAATAGAAAGCACGCCTTTGGGGTGAAAAGCCATGAAATAGGCTCTCAGTTCTTATATTTCTATTCTTATATTCCAAATATTTTTTTCGTCTGATATTAGGTGTTTGGAAAGATTTGGAAGATTAGATTTCATCATTTCAATCAGTGAGTGAGAGATGAAAAAATATATTGTCTTTCTATTAGTTTTTCTCACATAAAAATTATATATTAGGAGTGAAATTATTTCAATGAACTCTGTGTGAAATGGAATGCATGTAAAAGGAGTTAAAGAACTCATTCAAACAATCATTTTAAATATAACCAATGCTTACATTTTTAATTAATTTTTCGTCAATTTAAATTTTTCTCGTTATTTATTCTATATTTGGAATTTCTATTCTAATGACCAGGCCTTTCGTTTACAAATGCCTTGCAATAGTGTCTCTGCACATGTGCGCACGTTTGTGTGCATGGCAGAATTATAATGTCAACAGCAATAGTGAAATAAAATATCAAATCCATAAATTGGAAAAATGAAAGAAATTGAACATAATTTCTATTAACAGAAAATTTTCGTTTTTTATTATTAGAAATAAAATATTGTTTTCTTATGATTTAATTCGTTAATATAATTAATTAAAGGCATATTATTTAATTAAAATCATTGAAAGAAACTTGTTTTTAATATAGGATTGAAAGCAATTATTTTCCAAAACAGAC